>JBBFKN010000159.1:0-123026 GCA_039654755.1 Calcarius lapponicus
CAGGAATTGCGACAGGGAATTGCGACAGGGAATTGCGACAAGAATTGTGACAGGAATTGTTGAGAGGGAATTGTGGTAGGGAATTGTGGCAGGAATTGTGGCAGGAATTGTGACCAGGAATTGCGACAGGAACTGTGACGGGAATTGTGGCAGGAATTGTGACAGGGAATTGTGACAGGAATTGTGACAGGGAATTGTGACAGGGAATTGCGACAGGGAATTGTGACAGGGAATTGTGACAGGGAATTGTGACAGGGAATTGCGACAAGAATTGTGACAGGAATTGTGGCAGGGAATTGTGACAGGAACTGTTGAGAGGAATTGGTGACAGGGAATTGTAGTAGGGAATTGTGACAGGGAATTGTGGCAGGGAATTTGTGGCAGGAATTGTGACCAGGAATTGCTACAGGGAATTGCGACAGGAACTGTGACAGGAATTGTGACAGGAATTGTGGCAGGAATAGCGACAGGAAATTGCGACAGGAACTGTGACAGGAACTGTGACTGGGAATTGTGACAGGGAATTGTGGCAAGGAAATTGTGACTGGGAATTGTGGCAGGAATTGTGGCAGGCAGGTTTGAGGTGGCTCTGGGGGAGGGAAAACGCGGGAGCTGCTGGGGCTGAACGGAGCCTCCTCGGTGCCGGAATTCTCATCCCAAATCTCCTCATTAACAGTCGGGATTAGCAGCTGCCGGGGTTGGGGCTGAGCCATCTCCTCACGGCAGCCGGGCCGTGCTCAGGCATCCCGAGCAGCTTCCCAGAATCCCGGGAAATGGATTCGGGAATTCAACAACAGCAACCCAAAAGGAACCTTTGCATGGAGCCATTCCTTGCTCTTGGAGAGGACATTGTTTGTGCAGTTCCTGCTCGTAAATCCCGGGATTTGGGCTCGGGATGTGGATCCCAGGGTTGGGATCATGTTCCTGCAGTTCCTGCTCGTAAATCCCGGGATTTGGGCTCGGGATGTGGATCCCAGGGTTGGGATCATGTTCCTGGTGCTGCAGGGTTGTTCCCCTCCCCAAGGCCATTCCCAATCCCTCTTCCAGAGGCTGTTGGTGCATCCAGGGAATGCCCAGATGCGGCACAAGGACTGGGCACAGCTGGGACCCCATGGAGGCTTTTCCAACCCCAGAATTCCATGATCCACCCAAACCACCCTTCCCAACCCCTTCCCAGTCCTCCAAACTTCCCATGGGAACGCAGCTCAAAATTCTGCCGTGGGTTCCCAGGAATGTTCACCCAGCACGAGGATCCCAGGAGAGACAAACATTCCTGAAAACACCGGGATTTTATTCCTGAAAAGGAGTTCAATGCCGAGCCTCGGCATTTTCCACTCCATTGCTCCCATCGATGTCCTTGCCTGGGAATAAAGGCTCCAAATCCCGATCGATATCAGCGCAGCCGCCCGCTCGGGTTTGATCCACCCCAGGAAAATCCCTGGAATTGGGGATGATGTTGGTGGTGTAGGGGGTAAAGGAAATAATTTGGGATTTCAGGCCACGCTGGTGAGGCAGACCTGCCCCACATTCCCAGAAAACCCCATCAAAGCCACATCCAACAAATAAATATTGTTCCCTGTTGCTCCCTGTCGTTCCCAGAGTTTTCCAGCAGCTCCAGAGCCGCTGCTCTTGTAGCTCCTAATGCTCCCCGACATTTAATTAACTCCAACAACTGCCTGGATCCCGCTGGAGGAAGGGAGGGCTCCCTGCTCTGAGCTGCAGAGAATCCCAGAATCCCTGGCATTCCATTAATTCCCCCTTCCCCTGTGTGTTTCCCATTGTTTCCCCTTTTCCCAGTATCCCATTTTTTCCCCCCTTTTCCCGGGATTTCACCATGAGCAGTTTTCATTCCAGGCAGTTTTCGTGGCTCCCTTGTCGCCCCCGTTCCCTTCCCGTCTCCAAATATTTATCCCAGAGTTTCATTCTGCCAGCAAATAAATGCTCCCACCTCCTCTCTTCCCTCACCTTGTCTCCCAAATTAATCTCCGGAAATAATTGGGAAGCGGAGGAAGGAGCCGGAGTGGGGGAGGAGGCAGCGGCAAAACAAAGAGTTTTATTTAAATCCTTTCTTTTTGTGGAATTTCACCCAGAATTTCAACATTCACACCCTTCTCCTGGATCTCTTTCTTCTCCTGGATCCCATCCTGCTGCTGGTTCCCGCTTTTCTCCTGGATCCCATCCCGCTGCTTGTTCCCATCCTGCTGCTGGATCCCATCCTGCTGCTGGATCCCATCCTGCCCCTGGCTCCCATTTTCCCCTAAACAGGCCAAGTTTGGAGCATGGGAAGAGGAATCCAAGGATTCGGTCCCTTTATGGTTTTGCCATGAACTGGGAGCTGTGGGGTGGCTGAGGATGGATTTTCCATGAGGAGTCAAAAGAGCAGGAGGGGGAACAATGGATGGATGGATGGATGGATGGATGGATGGATAAAAGATGGATAAAGGATGGATGGATGGATGGATGGATGGATGGATGGATGGATGGATGGATGGATGGATGGATGGATAAAAGACTGATGGATAAAAGAAGGATAAAGGATGGATGGATGGATGGATGGATGGATGGATGGATGGATGGATGGATGGATGGATGGATGGATGGATGGACGGATGGATGGAAACCGGCAGAGGGACAGGGATGGATGGATCTGACCCAGCACCTCCTGAGCATCCCTAAGGAGCCCCTAAAGGGACAATGGTGGCACTTGGGTGGCTGCCAGGCCACCAACAAGCTGGGACGGCCATTCCCGCATGATCCCAGTTTTTAAGGATCCTTCCAATCCTTTCCACAGCGCTGTCCCCACCCCGCTGTCCCCCAGGCCTTGGGGACACCCAGGCTGGCGCTGTGGGATCCCAGGGGATCAGGGGCTGCCGTCCATTAGCGATTCCCGCAGCCCTGCAATCCATCCCGGTCACTTTGGGATCGCCGGCCGTAACTCAGCCCATTCCGCGCTCCGATCCCATTTTTCATCCATGTTTTATTCATGGAGAGGGGGTCAGCTTTGTATCGAAGGATCAATAAAAGCCTCCATCACGGCACATTATTAATTAATAAGGAATCCATTATCTGCAGCCAGCCCGGCCACTCCCTCGGATTTTCTCCCTGGAGAAGCTTTTTGGGGGCAATTCCGAAAATTTACAGCCTGGTCGATCTCCCTCCCTCCCTCCCTCCCTCCTCCTGCCCAGGGATAATGGGAACTTTATTTAGCACCGGCTGTCCTTTGTCCCCGCTGATGTCCCCACTGATGTCCCTGCCCTGCCTGGATCCTCCAAACAGCCCCAAAATCCGTGGGAAAGACTCGGGGAAGAGCACCCCAAATTCTGTGGGGTTGTGTCCTCCATTTATTTTGGGTTATTTGGCTTCATTCCCTCTTTTTTTTTAATCTTTGTCCCACCAGACTGGACAGGGATGGGTTTGTGGCCACCTCCAGGAGCGGACAGTGATGGAGAGGGAGAAAATGGAGGCAATAAAATTAGGAAAATTCAGGATAAATCCATAGGAAATGCAACCCCCCAGCACCAGAACAACCCAGGCTCCTGCTCCAACCCCTCCTCTCCCTTCTGGAATTCCCAAAAAAGGATTCTCCGGACACTGTTTGGATTTGTTGGAGCCATTTTGACGGGAGGAAAGGGCTGGAAGGAGAATTCCCACTGGATTTTAGGGATGGCTCCTTCCAAAGGGACGGAGAGAACGACCCCAGGCATTCCTGGGATACCAAAGAGCTGGGAATGGGAACGAGGGCGTGGATTCACCAAGGAATCCCTGGGAAGGGACAGAAAACCTCTCCCATGAACTGGGCACAACTCCAGTGACCCCGTCCCCTCTTCATGCTGCACCCGCTCATAAATCCAACCCTAATCAGAGCTAATTAGCTCTAATTAATGGAGAAGGGGGAATTATTAGGGGAAATAATAGAACACTTTGCCTGGGGAAGTCTTGGGACAGGTCGGGATTTTGGGAGAATGGGAATTGCTGGACTCATCAGAAATGAGCCCAGCTAAAACTCTGATCTCCCCTAGCTAATTAACAGCATGGTAATTAATCATTCAGCAGCTTTAATGATGGATTCCCCTCGCTGCTTGTGCTGGAAAACACCGGGATGGGAATGATTCATGCTGGGGGTTCATCCCAGCTGGAAAATCAATAAATTAGGGGAGTTCTTGTCTATTGAAAATGGATTTTCCTCCTCTTGGAATTCAGGAACTTTCAGGAGAAGAAAACTGGGAATATTATTTAGATTTCAAGTTCAGTTGAATTTAAATTTCAATTTTGATTCCATTTTCAATTTTGATTTCAAAATTGAAATAGAAATTTCTATTTCTATTCCAATTTTGATTTAAATTTTATTATTTCTATTTCTATTACAATTTCCATTGTGATTTTGATTTTGATTCCAATTCTAATTTCATTTTCATCATTATCTTTGTTATAACTTCTACTTTTTTAGCCCTAAAAAACTCTGGGGTTTACTCCTTTTTTTCTTTAAGTAACAGCAGCACTTCCCAACCTCTCAAGCATCCAAAACCCAGCCAGGAAAGTTTGGGAATGTTTGGGCCGGAGATAAATCCGGGATAAGGGTTTGGATGGACACTCCTGGAATAAACATCGGCTTTGTGTCAGCTCCTTCCGGCCCCGGAGTCTGAACAAACCCAACCACCAGGAATTGATTTTCTAAAAATGTCAAACACACACACACACAAAAAAAAAAAACAACCAAAAACACAAAAAAAAAAAAAAAAAAGAAAAGAAAAAATAAAAACCCCAAACCTGCTGCGGATAAAAAATGTTGGTTTGTGTGGAATAGTTGAGCTCCTTTCCTGCCTCCCCAAAAATCGATGGGAAGAGGACATGGAAAAACACAGTGGGCTCTAAAGTGTAAATAATGAGAGGATGTGATTTAAAAATGGCTCAGCATGAACGGGGCCGAGGCCAAATTTCCTCGGAATAAAGCTGGGAATGCAGCAGCTTCCACGTGAGGAGGCTGAAAAGGCAGGAAAAAAGGGGAAAAGGGGGGAAAAATGGGGCTGGGAATGAGGAGGGAAGGGGATGAAGCAGCAACAGAAGAGCAGCACTTGGCCAGGATTGTTTTGGAGCAGAAATTGAGGGAAAGAATGAGGGGAAAACACGGAATTAAATCAAATTTTGATGCTGGAATGCATGGAAGAGGATCAGCTCGGGGTTTGGGGTTTTCCCGGGGGTCTGGGAAGGGAGGGATGGCAGGGATGGGAAGGAGCAGGGATCATCCCATCCCACCTCCCACAGATGCAGCTCATCCCAGGTGATCCCTCCAGGTCATCCAGCAGCAGGAACAGCTGGGAATGCACTCCCCTAAAAGCTCTCTCCAATCCCATTTCCATGCAAATGTCACCTCCATAAAGAACCAGGAAGTTCAGCGCAGGCTCCAGGCTGGAATTGCTGCGGAATATGGGGGGTTTGGGAATAAATCCCTTTTTTTTTTCCATAGTTTTGAGCTCCCTGGTGCTCCAGCTGCTCCTTTAACCCTCTCCAGGCCTCGCTGCTCCTGTTAGCTCCGAATCCATGAGTGAGGGAGCTCCAGCTCATCCAGCAGTGGGAATTCCCAGCCCTCATCCCTTCCTTTTGCCCATTATCCCTGGAATGTCACCCTTGGAGCATCCCAATGTCCAGCGGGCGCTGTGGTGGCAATGCCACCCTCCCTGCCTGGCTCTGTCCCCCTGGAGCATCCCATGATGGCAATTCCCACATCCCATTCCCACTGGGATGAGTCCAGGAGAGAGGTGGGAATGGGGCATCCAGGACAGGTGGAAACGGAGCAATGGAGCGAATTCCATTGGAATTCCGGTGGGAAGACCTCGCTGTCCCATCCCAGGATTCCTCCTCATCCCTCATCCCTCCTCTCCATGATTTACCTTTCCTTGCTCATAAAATGGAAATTGTTCCAGATTGGAGGAGCCCCATTCCTGTTTCCATTCCCATTCCCATTCCCATTCCTATTCCTGTTCCCATCCCCATCCCCATTCCTGTTCCCATTCCCCATTCCCATTCCCATTCCCATCCTCATTCCTATTCCTATTCTTATTCCCATCCCCAACCCCATTCCTGTTCCCATTCCCATTCTCATTCCTGTTCCCATTCCCATTCCCATCCCCATTTCTGTTCACATTTCTATTCCCATCCCCATTCCCATTCTTATTCCCGTTCCCATTCCCATTCCCACTCCCATTCCCATTCCCATTCTTGTTTCTGTCCCATTCCTGTTCCCATTCCCATCCCTGTCCCAAATCTTCCGGAAAATTCCGAAATCAGCTGCAGAATGGGTGTGGGATCCCTGAATCCATGAGGGGATGCCGTGGGAAATGCCCTGATCCCAAGGACAGGCAGATCCCACACGGATGCAGCAGCTTCCCCATGATCCCACCCAAAACCCGCAGCGACACCAGGGTGGGAGTGGAAAAGCTGCTCCCAGGGGAATTCTGCCACCCTAAAACCAGGAATTGTCGCTGTCACCACCCCATTCCCTCCTTCCCAACATCTTCCCACCCTCCAAACCCCCATCCCTTCTATGGGAACAGGAAGGATCCCAATGGAATAACCCCAGAACAAACGGCACCACCGGGATTTTCAGCGAGGTTTCTTAGGGCTCGTTCGGATATTTTTGATTCCAAATCCCCCAAAGACTTGATCCCAATTCCCCTTTAAATGGGCAAAACATAACATTGGGAATTTGCCACGGATCCGAGATGGATTGAACTCCTCCAAGCTCCTTTTGCAGGGAATTTATCGGTGCCATAAATTCCCCCAGACGGGATTGCTGTGAGTGCCATAACACATCCTCCAGCCAATCTTTTATCCATCAGGCTTTGTCCTGCTTTTTTGGGGGAATATTTATGGACTGGATATGTTCCGGGAAGAGGGATCGCTCCTGAGGGTATCTCCGGCTCTCCCTGGCCACGGATAATTTGCAGGAATGCTCAGCTCTGCTCCAGGCTCTGTTTTTGAGAATTTTTCAACTTATTTCAGGCTCAAAATTTGATTTTAGGGACTCCCAGACCTCCTGTTCCCCCCCCCCCCCCCCCAAAAAAAAAGTACCTTGCAAAGGGGGAACCTAAAGCTCCAACCAATCACAGCAGGAGACTTTAAACCCCATTTTCCTGCATTTTCCTTGGACGGGAAAAGCACCAAGGAAATGGACTTGGAATGGGTGAAAAGGAAGAGGAATTTTCCCAGATCACAATTCCCATTCCTGTGGCTCTGCCCCGAGGCTCCTGGCTGGGAAAACGAACTGAATTCAACCCTTCCATGAAAAAGAAGGAGAAATCCGCCTGGAAAAGCACCCGAGGGTCCCAAATTCTAATTCGTTCTGCTCCTCCCAGCCCTGCCAGCAGCCAGGGAGCTCCATCTGCTCCCGAATCCCGCCCGGAGTCAGCTGGCGAATCCCACCTTCCCTCTCCATGGGCAGGTGCCAGGGCTAAAAATATTCCCAGAAATGCCCCTTTCCTTGGCAGCCTCTGGAAAAGCTGGGACTGCAGCAGGATGAGGCTTGGGAAGGAGCTGAGCTGGAGTTTTTCGTGGGATTGCTGCCCAAATCCAGGATTTTCTCTTCTCCTGGATCGCTTGAATTAATTCCAGTGAATCAGCAATTCCCATTAGGAAAGAACAGCCCCAATCCCAACCCCATTGGTATTTCCAATGATCCTGGAGTGTTTTGCGTGCTCCCATCAGGAATTAAACCTGGATGGCTGCTGAGGGGGAAAATCAAATTTAGGATGAATTGATTTAAGTTTGGGGGAATAAGCTGCTCCCACATGGACTCCAGACGATCCCTGGAAAAATCTGGATTCCCCTTTCCAGCAGCACAACCCAGCCAGGCTGAAATAACCAGGAAGCACGGGATTTCCATGGTGAAATAAAATGTAAAATACAAAATAAAACGGAATCAAATTGAATAAAATGGAATAAAATCAAATCCCTGGAGTCACTGCTGCCAGAACCATCAGCATTCCCAGGAGTGAGATCCCTATCCAAGGAAAGCGAGAGGCTTTCACTGCACAAATTAGATTTCCCCAGGCAGCAGCTTAATTAAAACTATCGAGTGCTCCGAGCTTTTGAAAATTAACTTGGAAAGTGTTTGGATAAAAAAAGCCTGGACTGGTTTTTTGTTCCTTTTCTTCTCCCTGGAGTGAAGGAAAAAGGATAAAAAATGGGAATTTTTTCCCCCCTGGATTCTTTGGAGGGCAGGAAGCAGCTGGGGGGGGGGGGGGGGGGGATGATTTTTCTTGGGATAAACCTGGATTCATCAGGATCTTGGGTCAACCTTCCCCTAATTTTTTTATTTGGAGCTGTTTGGATTTCTTGGGATGATTCCTCTGGTTTCAATCCCAACCCAGTGCTCTGAAACGCCACGAAAATCCCTAAGGAAAAATAAAAAAACAGTGGGATAATGCAACCAACACCTGATCCAAACAAGAGGAGACGGGAATAAAAAAAACAGGAGGGGAAAAAACCACAGGAGCCATTAGGGAGAATCAGGAGGGATCAGATCCGCAGGGATGAAGAGGCTGCTCTGAGGAAACAGGAGTGGGATGATCCGAGCCCCTTTCCCGTGGGAATTCCACCAGGCTGGAGGCGAATTGGTGCCAACCACGTGGCCAGGCACCCAGATTATTCTCCACTCTTGGCATAGCAGATCCAGCAGGGTTTATTAAGGGAAAATCCAAAGGTCCAGGTGAGGTGAGGAGGGAAACAGGAGCAAGCAGGAACACAACCTCAGCTGAAGGGTGTGACGGTGTTCACAGGGGGTTTTGGATGAGGGAAGAGACGAGGATCTGACTCCATGTTTCAGAAGGCTCGTTATTTTATGATATATATTACGTTAAAACTATACTAAAAGAATAGAAGAAAGGATTTCATCAGAAGGATGGCTAAGAATAGAATAGGAAGGAATGATAACAAAGGTTTGTGGCTCAGACTCTCTGTCTGAGCCAGCTGACTGTGATTGGCCATGAATTAGAAACAACCACACGAGACCAATCCCAGATGCACCTGTTGCATTCCACAGCAGCAGATAACCATTGGTTACATTTTGTTCCTGAGGCCTCTCAGCTTCTCAAGAGGAAAAATCCTGAGGAAAGGATTCTTCATCGAAGACGTCTGCGACAGAAGGGAACGAGGGCGAAGAGCAGGAGCAGGGGTGGGGCCAGGGTGTATAATGAGGGAAGGTAGGCGGGGTCAGGGTACAAATTATCCAATGGGGAAGGGAGTCAGGGGTGGAGTTAAGGTGGGGTGACACTGGATACACCAATGGGGGAGCTGAGTGGGAGGGGTCTCTCAGGGAAAGCCAATGGAGGAACGGGAGTACAGAACTTTCTGGAACAGCAGTCAATTGACAACAGCACATTAACATAAACAAGCAAAGAACCATGGGAATTGCACTGGTCTCTCACCCTAACTGAACAGCGGTGTCCTCCCTTGGCATTCCAGGTTCGTCTGCCCCATGACTGTCTCCCACAGTGAATTATTCCCAGCTGCACCTCCCTGGCTCCAATTTCACGGCCCAGTGATGATGGAGCTGCTGATATTCCAGAGAAGGATGTTCCAGAGGGGAATGTTCCAGAGTGTCGTAACAGGACACGAAATAAAACGACGCAGACACCGAAACTCCAAGGTAAGAAGAAGAAAAAGGAGGGAAGTTTATTTCCTGACTCCAGTATTTATACACTCTCAAAAGTGACAGTGGGTGGGAGGGTGACAGTGCCACCTCTCCAATGACACTGGACAAGACAACAGTCCATCAAATTTCTCCTCTTCCAGAGAAAAACGTAAAAACAATAATTATTTACATAAAAGCGCGTGAGAAACTTCATTACAGAAATGTGAACATCAGAAGGCTTCGAAGAACTTAGAAGAACAGGGTGATACTATAGGAGGATGTTCCTGCCTGGAGATTCGGTGGGAAGGAGGATGGGGGAATATTCCATGGATGAACATGCCATGGAGGCATCCTGGTGGGGATTTGTAGGATAAACCTTCCAAGGAAGTCTGGAAAGAGGAGCAGATCCCATGGAGGAATCCTGGTGGGGATTTATGGGATCAGACACGTCCAAGGAAGTCTGGGAATGAGGAGCAGATCCCACGGAGGCATCCCGGTGGGGATTTATGGGATAAAACATCCAAGGAGCTCTGGAAAAGAGGAACAGATCACATGGAGGCATCCCAGTGGGGATTTATGGGATCAAATACTTCCAAGGAAGTCTGGGAATGAGGAGCAGATCCCATGGAGGAATCCTGGTGGGGATTTATGGGATCAAACACTTCCTAGGGGCTCTGGAAAAGAGGAGCAGATCCCATGGAGGAATCCTGGATCCTGGTGGGGATTTATGGGATAAAACATCCAAGGAGCTCTGGAAAAGAGCAACAGATCACATGGAGGCATCCCAGTGGGGATTTATGGGATCAAACACATCCAAGGAAGCCTGGGAATGAGGAGCAGATCCTATGGAGGCATCCAGTGGGGATTTATGGGATAAAGGGGGCCTGGGAGGGGGGATGTGTCACAGGGAATTCTGATCCCCATGGGAATGACCCACCAGGTTTTGAGACAGCACCGGAATCTTCTCAGTGCCAGCCTGGATGGGCTCTGTGAGCCTCGGTTTCCCCAAAATCTCACCCCATTCCTGCCTTTTGGGCTGCGCCTCCATCAGCATTCCCAAACCCCTGCAGGGATGCAGGGAAGGCTCTGGAATTCCCTCCCAGGGGAACCTTCGGTGATCCCACCCAACCCCTCCATCCCAGCCCCAAATCCCGGGAAAAATTTGGGTAAATTTTCACCATTTCCCACAGGGAAAAAGCCCGAGATCCCAGGAGATGAAACCCAAATCCCCTCCAGTTCCCACTTCCCATGGGACACCAGCTGGATCCTGCCCCAGAATTCCAAGGAAAAATAAAACCAGCAGCAGGTTTTAAAACCCAACCAGAGGGAAGAGAAGCGGGAAAAAGAAATATGAATAAAAAAATCCTTGGCTAACCCAAAAATCTCCTCCCTGGAGGAGGATTCCAAAGCCATTTTTAATGAACTCCGCGTTCCGCCGGCGCTCAGCACGGAATTATTGTCCATTAAATAAACACGGGTGATTATTGGGAGCACATTCCCAGAGCTGCAGGTCACGGCTGCCAGCTGCTCCTGCCGCTTGTTCCAGGGAATTTCTGCTTTGCTCTGCATTTATAGGGGAAAAGAGCTGGTTTGGGGGGGGAAAAAACATCCAGGAAAACTTTGGGATCACTCCCTGGTACAGGGCTGGGTGGAAAAAGAGGAGTTTTAGGGGAAAAATCATCCCTGATCCCAAAAAAAACCTCAGGATTTTCCTCTGGAATAGGAGCTGGGTGGAAAAGGAGGAGTTTTGGGGGAAAAAACTGTCCCTGATCCCAAAACCCCTCAGGATTTTCCCCTGGCACAGGGAGTTGAGTGGAAAAGGAGCAGTTTTAGGGGAAAAATCATCCCTGATCCCAGAAAACCTCAGAATTTTCCCCTAGAACAGGAGTTGTGTGGACAAGGAGCCAGTTTAGGGGAAAAACCATCCCTGATCCCAAAAAACCTCAGGATCTTTGCCTCCACAGCGTTTTTCCACGAGCCAGGGAAGGGAGGATTTTGTTGGGTTTTTTTTTTTCCCTTCCATAAATTGTAATTGATTTCTTTTTTAATGGAATATTGTAATGGAATATTGTACAACGTGCACAGACTCCTTGGATAAATTATTCAGCAGCACATTTTTAAATAATGCAGCCGCTTCCTGCTCGGATTTCCTGCTCCTTAAAACCTGGGATGGGAGGGAATCTCCACCTTTGGAGTCTCCATCGCTGTACGCTCTGAGTGAAGGTGTTGGGAATTAATTGGAAAAGTGAAAATTCATTAAAGTCATTATCCAAAGCTTGGATTTACTCCTTGCTCCTGGAGCTGCGGGTGGGAGAGGAAAAATTCCCACTTTTCCAAAGGATGCTGGATCCAAGTGTGGAGGTGGCAAAGAGGGGATGGAAGTGGCGGAAAATCCAGGTGGGATCCATGAGAGAGAGAAAAACCTCATGTAGGAATTCACAGGTCCTGGAAAATCATGGTTATTCCCAATTCCTGTTGGTTATTCCATGAGGAGCAGTGGGAAAATTCCAGGCAGGATCTCAGATGTTCTGGGAATGCTTCACTCCCTATTTCCCAGCCTCAGAACTTCCCAGAATTTCCAAATCCAGCGCCGAAATCCCCTCCACATGTGCCTGAGGGTTGGGGGCAGATTCCTGTCTCATTCCCACATTTTCCAGACCTGGATATTCCCATAATCCACGCCTGCCTCAGTTTCCCCTTCCATGATCAGGGCATTTCCAGTGATCCCCGGATCCAGGTGCCACCATTCCTGCATGGAAAAGAGCTCCAGGCTCCTCCAAAGCTTCTCCTGCATCCCAGGAGGACCCTTGTGGAAAAGACAGCTGTGCATTCCCAGGGAATTTCCTCTGAGCTCCCCAAATCCATGGAATCAATCCCGAATTTTCCTGCTGGGACACTCCGAGCTCCAGCACACCCCAAGGGATGAGTTCTGCTCGTTCTGCAATCCTCCCCTTCCCAAATCCAATTAAATCCCTTTATTGGTTCCCTTTGGACACAACTCCTGGCACAATTAGGGAATCATTTCCAAGCACAAAAATGATTGCCTCGTTCCATCCTCCCTCTCCAAATTCCACTTTCCCTTTGTTTTTATTGGGATTGAGAAGGAGGAGGAACTCACCCAAATCCCTGAAATAATGGGGAAAAGCCAGCTGGGAGCTCTGGAATGGAGTTGGAGGCTGGGGAAGGGAAGAGTTCCAGCAGGATGTGGGAATGGGGCTGCGATCCCGGACATCCAGGAGCTTCCAGAGCTCATTTTAAGGTACAAATCCTTCAATTCCTCAGCTTCCAAAGACCTGCCTGGGCTTTGATTCCCTGATTTTAAGCAAATCCCAGGTTTTGGCTCCTTAGGTGTTTGTCCATCCCTGATTTTGGCTCCTTTTGGATCCTCTGGATCCCACCCAGGGATGGCCCAACCAGCTCCTGCTGGATCCCTGACCCTCATTCCCAGTTCGGTCCATCTGGGCACATTCCAGCTGCTTTTCCAGGGGGATTTTTTTCCTCATTACCACCCCACATCCACCTGGATTCCAGGCTGGACATGGAATCGATGCCGCCCGTTCCCTCTGACAGATTCCTGAGGCTCCAGGGATTCAATCAAGAGAAGGGGCATAAATCACATTAATTAAAGAATTCCCAAACCCCTTCCTGCAGCCCTCGGGATCCTGCCACGGTATGGGAATGTGCCCTCAGCGCTCCAAGCACTTCCTGCTGCCTCCCAGAACCTCCTTGGAATTATTGATTCCCTGGGCCTGGTTTTTATGGATTTCACAGCCCTGGGAGCATTGGAGCGAGGTCGGGGTTGGGGGGGGGTTTAATCAGCAGCTCTTTCCTGGAGCCTGTTTGGGAATTGTGGAATGATGGAATGGGAAGGGATCTTGGAGCCCATCCCTGGAATGGGACACCTTCCCCATGCCAGGATCTCCAACCCAGCCTTGGACACTCCCAGGGATCAGGAATCCCTGGAATCAACAGCAGGAATCAGGACCCACTGTGTTTTCCCAGGATCTCCCTCAGTGGTGTCCTTGGTTATCCAGGATCCTGACTCTTGCTCCTTAAATCCTGGACATGCTAGAATCCTTGGAATCCTGGGAATCCTGGTTCTGGAACATTTTTAGGGATCAGAATCACAAATCAATGGCTGGGTGGGAATTCTTCTTCTTGAGGTGTTTGGAGACACTTTGGAATGTGGGATGCGGGGTTTGGGATGCAGGGTTTGGAATGTGGGATGTGGGGTCTGGAATGTGGGGTTTGGAGTGTGGGATGTGGGGTTTGGAGTGTGGGATGCAGGGTTTGGAATGTGGGATGTGGGGTTTGGAGTGTGGGATGTGGGGTCTGGAATGTGGGATGTGGGGTTTGGAGTGTGGGATGTGGGGTCTGGAATGTGTGGTTTGGAATGTGGGGTTTGGAGTGTGGTGTGTGGGGTTTGGGACGTGGGATGTGAGATTTGGAATGTGGGATGTGGGATGTGGGATTTGGGGTTTGGGGTGTGGGATGCGAGATTTGGAATGTGGGATTCAGGGTCTGGGATGTGGGATGTGGGGTTTGGGATGTGGGGTCTGAGGTGTGGGGTTTGGAATGTGGGATTTGGGAACATCCCCCTGCCTGGAGCTCCCCCCCCGGCCACAGCCCTGTGGAGCTCCGGGCTGGATTTTGGGAATCATTCTGGGATTATCCCGCTCTGCTCCTCCCTGGAACGCCATCAGGCCTGGCCGTGTAATGAGCTTGCAAATCCATGGGAAAAAAAGCTCGGACAAATCCAAGGCTGCTCCAGGATTTCACCAGCAGCCCTGAAGGGATGAATCCAAGCTCAGAAGAACCTGAGGGAAACCTCTGGAGCCTCGGGCACTTCCCGGGATGGGGCAGCCACAGTTTGGGATCCTCCTCTCCAAATTTTTCCCTTTTTGTCATGTTTTTCCCAAAATTTCTTCCCGCTCACGCATGGGAAGATCCTCAGGGCTGGGAAATCAATGTTGCCTCTGGGATTCTGCACTTCTAACTGGCAGCAACCCCATCCAGGGATTAGCGAGGGATTAGGATGTGGAACAGGACTAATAATTAATTAATGAGCAGGAGGGATAATGAGAACCAGCAAACTGGGATCATCAGATCCAGATTTTTAGGGGGGGAAAAAAAAAGATTGGAAAAGTTCTGCTGGCCCCTCATCCACCACTGAATCCCCGCAAATTTGAATGGATCTGCTGCTGAATCCCAGTGAGTTTGGATGGATCTGACACAGAATCCCCATAAATTTGGATGGATCCACCACTGAATCCTAGCAAATTTGGATGGATCCACCACGGAATCCCAGAGAATTTGGATGGATCTGCCACAGAATCCTGGTAAATTTGGATGGATCTGCTGTGGAATCCCAGTAAATTCGGATGGATCCACAACTGAATCCCAGTGAATTTGGATGAATCCACCACAGAATCCCCATAAATTTGGATGGATCTGCTGCAGAATTCCAGTAAATGTGGATGGATCTTCCACCAAATCCTGGCACTGCTGGAAGAGGCAGGAGCTGGAAAATTTCCCAATGGAGAAATTGCACCTTGCTCAGGAACTCCTGGGGCTCGGAGCTGCCCTGCTCCTGCAATTCCTCTCTGGAGCAGGAATTCCAGGGCCCAGCAGGAATTCATTACCCACCCAGCAGAGATCCATGGGGTGAGGAGGGTGAAGGGCTGATCCTGCCTGGAAAAGAGCGCAGCCGAGCATCCACCTTCTCCTGGTGGGAAAAATAATCCCCAGCGCATGGAAATAATCAGGGACAAACACAGAATTCCCACGTTCCGGCGGGATCTGGCTCCAGAAGGACAATTCCCATCCCCAGCATCCAGCCCTGGCCATCTGGATCTGATTCTTTTCCTGGAATTTGTCCTCCAACACATCCCAGGATTTTTATTTTTTATTTTCCGCCCCGGCCCCACAAGCTGCTGTTGCTCCCGGTTTCCCTCTGCCCTTAACCTTGTTTTTCCAGCTGATTTATGGAATCATCACACCATTGATTTCCTGACAGCTGCCCTGACCTTTAGGATTTTATAAAATCCAGCTTTTTTTCCCGCAGCTTTTTATTCTTCCCTGGCCCTTGGCAGCCCAGCGAAGGTGACGCAGGGAATTATTGTGGATTTTTCCGGCTCCTGGGAAGCGACAGGATCCGTGTGGGAAGGGGCTGGCAGCAGGAACAGCATCCATCACCTTTTCCAAGCGAAGGGCGAGCGACAGGAGGTGGATGGAGCCCTGCTGGGATGCCGGTGACGCAAGAAATTCCCTGGAAAAGCAGCTTGCACACGGAATTAACCACAGCAGCCGAGTGGTTTGATCCCAAAAAAAAAAGCCTCATCCAGGCTCCAGGAATTTTGCTTTGCTCTCACTTTTCCTCTCCAGGAGGAACCTCAGGGGTTCACAGGGAATTTTGCCCCTGGAAAAGGGAAAGCGGTGGCAGATTGAAGGGAAAGCAGAGCCAAGGGAAAGGGAATTAAATCAGCTCAGTATGGAAAGGGTTTTTTTTTCCCCAGAATTAGGATTCCAGTGAAAACACATGGAAACAGCCACAATTCCCAGCCGTGCGGAAAACCACAGCGTGGGAGGATGGGGGGAAAAATCCCCCAATGCTGCTTTCCCCACTGGTGGCTCAGCAGGAATTTGGGAATGATGCCAGTGCCAGGTGATGGACAGGGAAGAACTGGGCTTTCCAGCCTCTGGAATCCTGGAATTTCCTGGGAAGGACTGGGGCTTTCCAGCCTCTGGAATCCTGGAATTTCCCGGGAAGGACTGGGGCTCTCCAGCCTCTGGAATCCTGGAATTTCCTGGGAAGGACTGGGGCTCTCCAGCCTCTGGAATCCTGGAATTTCCTGGGAAGGACTGGGGCTCTCCAGCCTCTGGAATCCTGGAATTTCCTGGGAAGGACTGGGGCTTTCCAGCCTCTGGAATCCCCAGATTTCCTGGGAAGGACTGGGGCTTTCCAGCCTCTGGAATCCTGGAATTTCCTGGGAAGGACTGGAGCTCTCCAGCCTCTGGAATCCTGGAATTTCCTGGCATTTCTGGGAGCCTCCAGCGCAGCTCTCTGGGGATGCCGGGTGTGGCTCCAGCAGGTTGCAAATCCCTGGAATAAATCAGGGTGGTACTTCCCAGTGGGAATTGCACGGGGAAAATTAAAATTGCTGCTGAGCTCCCGGCTCTGGGAACTGCTCCTGACACAATTCCAGCTGGGAAAAATCCCAGGAAAGGCTTGGGGGAGGTTGGGATTCCTGGCAGACCTCAGCTGTCCCCGTGGGGAGGGGTCCTGGAGATGTCCCAGTGCCACCAACCCCAACTTTGGGGGGGAACCAATAACCTGCAGGTGTCCCCAGTGCCACCAACCCCTCCAAGAAGAGGAGAGCAGTGCCACCAACCCCAACCTGGGGAGGGGATCAATGCCTGGAGATGTCCCCAGTGCCACCAACCCCAACTTGGGGAAGGGTCCAATGCGTGGAGATGTCCCCAGTGACACCAACCCCAACTTGGGGAGGGGATCAATGCATGGAGGTGTCCCAATTCCACCAACCCCTCTATGGGAAGGGGACCAATGGCCTGAGGTGTCCCCAGTGCCACCAGCCTCAACTTTGGGGAGGGGATCAATGCCTGGAGGTGTCCCCAGTGCCACCAACCCCAACTTGGGGAGGGGACCAAGGCCTGGAGATGTCCCCAGAGCCACCAACACCCCAGGGAGGAGGGGACCAATGCCCAGATATGTCCCCAGTGCCACCAACCCTTGGTGAAGGCTGCAGGCCCAGAGGTGTCCCCAGAGCCACCAACCCCTTGCAGAGGCCACGGGCCCGGCTGCGCTCGCCCTTTGAGCCAGCCCCAAAATCCCTTGGTTCACTGAACCCCTCTTCCCCGGCTTTACCCTTTGGCTCTCTCCAGGATTTTTGCGGACGAGCCCCTCCCCCTCCCCTGATGAGCAGCGCTAATGACAGCGCTAATTACGGAGCTCCATTAACCCCAGGAGCAGCGCCAGGGCCGGCTCTGACCGCGCCGCTTTTTCCTCTCTCCAAAATCCCATTTTTTTAATTTTTTTTTTCTTTTTTTTTTTTTTTTATCCCTGCTCAACAAAACATCCACGAGCGATCCGCAACGCCCCGCGGAGAGCGAGAACCTTCCCGTAATTGCCCGTCCTTCTTCCCGGGGCTCTTAAAAGCTTTTCCGAGGAGGAGAACAGAGGCTCCTTGTCAGCCACGAGCCATTACCCGGCTGAGAGGAGCCGCCCGCCCTCGCCCGCCGCCCCTGGGCTTGGGAAATGTTGGAGAGCTTCGGAAGTGTTGGAGAGCTTTGGAAATGTTGGATTTTCTGCTCGTTCCAGAGGCTTCCCTGCCTGGAGAGGCAGCTCCGGGAAAGGGGGACCAGTGCCACCATCTCTGCGCAGGGAGAGGCGCCCAGAGGTGTCCTCAGTGCCACCAAACCCTTCATGGGGAGGGGACCAATACCCAGAGATGTCCCCAGTGCCACCATCGGGAGGGGATCAGTGCTCAGAGGTGTCCCCAGTGCCACCAACCCCTCCACGGGGAGGGGACCAATGCCCAGAGATGTCCCCAGTGCCACCATCGGGAGGGGATCAGTGCCCAGAGGTGTCCCCAGTGCCACCAACCCCTCCACGGGGAGGGGACCAATGTCCAGAGATGTTTCCAGCGTCACCAACCCCTCCATGGGGAGGGGAACAGGGCCTGGACATGTTCCCAGTGCCACCAACCTCTTTTGGGGAGGGCGATCTGTGCCCAGAGATGTCCCCCCAGTGCCACCAAGCCCTTGGAGGGAAGGGGGACCAATGCCCGGAGGTGTCCCCTGTGCCACCAACCCCTTTTGGGGAGTGGACTGATGCCCAGAGATGTCCCCCAGTGCCACCAACCCTGCTGTGGGAATGGAAATCAGTGCCTGGAGGTGTCCCCAGTGCCACCAACCCCTCCATGGGGTTCACATTCCCGACCCCATGGGAGGCCGGGAGCCCCGTGGCGCTGGGTGGATTTTAAGGGATCATTTTAGGAACGTTTGATGTGGGATTCACACCCAGAAGCCCTCACAGCCACACCAGGCCCGGGCTGGAGTTTCCTGGTGTGGATTCCAAAGGAGCTGGAGCAGCTCCAGGTGGGAATGGTGGCGTGGGATGTCTCGGGGTCAGCGACAGCGCCATCCTGAGCATCCTGCAGAGCTGGGAATACCAACCAAAAGGTTTGGGATTCTTGTTTTGGAAACCCCGAGGGGCTTTGGGATGCTCCAGGAGCCTCATTTGCAATCGTCGCCCATCCCCACCCGTGGGATGACGAGGCTGGAACAGCTTCAATCCAAACCCTTTCCCAACAACATCAATCCAAACCCTTTCCTAACGACATCTATCCAAACCCTTTTCCAACAGCTTCAATCCAAACCATTTTCCAACAGCTTCAATCCAAACCATTTTCCAACAGCTTCAATCCAAACCCTCCTGCAGCAGCTCCTTCCTCGCGTGCCCGAGATCAAACCGCTGCTGACTCACGACGCCTCATTAACGATTCGCCGGCAATTAATTCGTCTCTTGGTGCTGCTGGGTCGCTCCCGGGTGATTCGCGTCCCTGGATCAGCGCCGATCACAGCCCTGCACCCCCAACCCTGCACTGATCGGCCAAAATTCCGTGTTTTTTCTTCATTT
This sequence comes from Calcarius lapponicus, assembly GCA_039654755.1. NCBI lineage: Eukaryota > Metazoa > Chordata > Aves > Passeriformes > Fringillidae > Calcarius > Calcarius lapponicus. Next base: position 19,287 of record JBBFKN010000159.1, read on the forward strand.
TGTGCTCCCAAGAGCTGAGCCTGGAGACCCCCAGGGCTGGGGGATGGGGTGATCCAGCCTGGCACGGCCAGGGCTGCTTGGATCAGGCACCATGAGGTGAAGGAATTTGGGATTTTCCCTCTGGAGCAGCTCCTGGGTGGGAGCTGGATGGGAAAATCATCCCGTTCTCCCTGGAAAACAGGAATTGGGACGATGAAGGCTCCGGAGCTCCTTTGGCAGCCCCTTGGAGTGGCAGGAAAACCTCTGGAATGGGTTCCAAGGTGGAAAAGCTGCACAGGGCAGCCCCAAAAAGCAGCAGGGAGAGGGGGCATTCGGAGATACCCCAACCAAAGGCAGTGAAAGCCCCAAAGTTTCACCGGCTGGGCCCAAAAAATTGGAATTACGGGAGCAGGGGAACAAGAAAACAAAGGGGGAGCAGAGTCAGCAGGGGGGGAACTGAGGCATGGCACAATTCCATGTAGAAACACACACTTTGAAAGCTCAAATCTGGTAAAAATTAATCCCACCAGAGCAGTTCCAGCACCTGTTCCACGCTGGGGTATTCGGCCCACGGCAGATCCAGTTGGGGTCTGGAAAACTCTGACAAAATCGGGATCTGGGGCTGGAAAGGCCTGGACAATGTCCCTTTGTCCCCGCCACTGTCCCCGGAGGAGCTGGCAGCGAATCCAGGTCTTCTCTGATTCCGGCAGAGGAATTTTCTCTCGGCCTGGAATTGTCTCCAGTTCCCTGCCTGAAGCTTCCCAAAGGGGTTTGGAGGGAAGGGAATTCCAGGGTGGGCTGGGACAGGTACGGGAACTCGGGAAGGGAAGGGAAAAACGTGGGAAATGTGCCCCAAGGGATGCTCCAAACTCGACATTCCCAGCTCCAAAGGGTTCTCCAACCCCGACCTCCCCCTTTGGATGCTCCAACCCCAACATTCCCAGCTCCAAGGGGTTCTCCAACCCTCACATTCCCAGCTCCAAAGATGTTCCAAACTCGACATTCCCAGCTCCAAGGGCTTCTCCAACACTGATCTCCCCCTTTGGATGCTCCAAGCCCAACATTCCCAGTTCCAAAGATGTTCCAACCCCAACATTTCCAGCTCCAAAGGGTTCTCCAACCCCAACCTCCCCCTTTGGATGCTCCAAGCCCAACATTCCCAGTTCCAAAGATGTTCCAACCCCAACATTCCCAGCTCCAAGGGGTTCCCCAATCCCAACCTCCCCCTTTGGATGCTCCAGCCCCAACATTCCCAGTTCCAAAGATGCTCCAACCCCAACATTCCCAGCTCCAAGGGGTTCTCCAACCCCAACCTCCCCCTTTGGATGCTCCAAGCCCAATGTTCCCAGTTCCAAAGATGTTCCAACCCCAACATTCCCAGCTCCAAGGGGTTCTCCAACCCCGACCTCCCCCTTTGGATGCTCCAAGCCCGATGTTCCCAGTTCCAAAGATGTTCCAACCCCAACATTCCCAGCTCCAAGGGGTTCCCCAATCCCAACCTCCCCCCTTTGGATGCTCCAGCCCCATTCCCCAGCCCTCAATTCCCAGCAGAATCATCTTTGCAGGGTCAAGCACCTTCCCTGCAGCCTTTTCCCTGTTTTTTGGGGGGGTTTAGGATGGGAATTTCACTCCTCAAGAGCCTCAAGCTCTCTCCTCCTTCTTTCCCCACCATCCACCCCCAATTTTCCATATTTTCGTGCCCTTCCTTTGTTCCGCCTCCTCCTTTCACACTTCTCCCACTTTCCCCTCCAAATGTCACTGCAGGAGAAGAAAAAGTTGGGCCGAGAACCCAAAAGACTCAAAAGCAGCAGGAAAAAAAAAACAACCAGGATTATTTTTAACAGGAATGGGAACAATTCCCACCCTAATGATTAGCTTGGATTTTTTTTTTCCCTACCAGGAACAGCTCCTGGGATAAGGGAGAGGAGCAAAACCAGCAAGGAAAGGGAAGATTTTTCCCAGATTTTAATTGGATTTTCCTGCAAGGATCCAGCAGCTCCTCGTGTTCTTTTGGAGTGGCGGCACTTCCCATTTTTCCTGGGAATTTTGCTTTGGGCTGGGAGAGCCCCCAGCAGAGGAAGATTTGGGGCTCCGTGGTGGAGGACGAGGGAATTGGGATCATTCCCAGGTTTTCCCAGAGCCAGGCGGGCCTCAATCAGCTCCCATCCATCCCAGATCCCTCTGGAAGGCCTCAATCATCCCTGGATGAAAAGGAGCAGGATGAGGACGGTGGGATCTTCTCTGTGTGCTGGGAAAACGGGATGGGATGGGCACAACGGGATGGGGATTCGGGGTGGGAGAGGCTGGAGGGGCCCCAGGTCCCCAGAAAAAACCACACTGTGCCTTTCCATGGAAATTCCAACCTGGAAATACATTCCTGGTGCCTGGAGATCCTTGGGAATGTTAAACAGGAGCTGCTAAACCAGGGTAACACATTCCCAGTGCCTGGAGATGATCAGGAATGTTCCACCAAACCAGGATAACACATTCCCAGTGCCTGGAGATCACCAGGAATGTTAAACAGGAGCTTCTAAACTGGGATAACACATTCCCAGTGCCTGGAGATGATCAGGAATGTTCCATAACCGGGATAGCACATCCCCAGTGCCTGGAGATCATCAGGGATATTCTACTAAACCAGGATAACACATTCCCAGTGCCTGGAGATCACCAGGAATGTTCCATAAACTGGGATAACACATTCCCAGTGCCTGGAGATCATCAGGGATGTTCTACTAAACCAGGATAACACATTCCCAATGCCTGGAGATCACCAGGGCTGTTCCATAAACTGGGATAACACATTCCCAGTGCCTGGAGATCATCAAGGACATTCCCAGTGCCTGGAGATCACCAGGGATATTCCATGAACTGGGATAACACATTCCCAGTGCCTGGAGATCATCAGGAATGTTCCACTAGACCAGGATAACACATTCCCAGTGCCTGGAGATCATCAGGAATGTTCCACTAGACCAGGATAACACATTCCCAATGCCTGGAGATCATCAAGGACATTCCCAGTGCCTGGAGATCACCAGGGATATTCCATAAACTGAGACACATTCCCAATGCCTGGAGATGACCAGGGACATTCCATAAACTGGGATAACACATTCCCAGTGCCTGGAATGTTAATCCTGAGCCCCCAGACCGGGATAACCGAGTGTTCTGCATCCAAGGATCCCAAATCCAGGCGCATCCCTCCCTTCCCATCCCCGCTCCCCCATCCTGACCTCCCTGCTCCCGCTTCTCCCGCGGCTCAGCACTTTTTCCATGTGAAATAAATGTTATTTTCTCCCCGGCCGGAGCCCAATTCATCTTCCTGTCAGGGGGAATCACGGCGAGAGGGCGAGAGCAGCAGCCAGCGAGTGCTTACACACGGAAAAATGGGATAACACAGCTCCCAGAAATCCTCCCTCCCCTGCTTAATCAGCCTCAAACGCGGCTTGGCAGAGAATTTAACTGGAAAAAAAAATAAAAAATGAAATGGGAAGTGGAAAAAGTGATCCAGGTCCCCTCCCCGGCCCCTTTTGTTCCGGAAAGCCCTGGGAGATTTTTATCTTTCCATAAAGTTTTATTGGAGCTGATGGTGGGAGGGAGATCCAATTAAACTCCCCCTAATCCCACACTCAACTCCACGGCCCCGGTGGGAGATTGGGAACGGATCAAGGTGACAAATGAGGGCAGATAAATGGGAGCAGAGCAGGAGGAGGGAGGGCATGGAAAAAAAACGGGATTTAATGGGGAAAGTCAGAGCCCCTGGAACTGGGGATTCTGGCTTTCTGCAATGGGAGCCAGGAAAGCTGGAATTCAACACATCCAGGGATTTTCCTGCTGCCAGGTGGGGCTGGGGATGATCCAGGTGAGATAAAATAAGAGAATTAATTGATTCTTAATGATTATCTTTAATAGAATTAAAGTTTCTAAGAGGGCTCACCCCTCCCAAGGGACAGTGTCTCTGCCAGAGCAAACAATTCCAGGGATGTGTTTATCCAGCCATGAGAATGGATCCATGGCATTCCCAAATCCAGCATCCCAGCCCTTCCTCATCCTCCATGGATGATGAAGATCAGGGAATCATGGAATGCTTTGGGTTGGGAAGGGACCATAAATCCCATCCAGTTCCAATCCCAACACTTCCCATTATCCCAGGCTGCTCCAGCCTGACCTTGGACAATTCGAGGGATCTGGGGGCAGCCAAAGCTGCTCTGGGAATTCCAGCCCAGCCCCTCATCACCCTCCTAGCCAGGAATTCCTTCTAAAATCCCATCTCACTGTGGCCTCCAGCAGTGGGAAGCCATTCCCTATGTCCTGGCACTCCAGGCTCTCCTTCCCAGCAGATTCCCAGTGTCCAGGGCTGCTCCTGCAGCACCCACGGAAGGATGGAAAAACAAAACCCTGGAATGGGTTGGGTTGGAAGGACGTTAAATCCCGTCCATGACACCTCCCTCTACCAGATGTGGCTCCAACCAGCCCTGGACACTCCCAGGGATCTGGGGGCAGCCACAGCTTCTCCAGGAATTCCACCCTCAGCCCCTTATCAACCTGCCAGGAATTCCTTCCAAAATCCCATCTCCCTGTGCCCTCCAGCAGTGGGAAGCCATTCCCCGTCCTGGGGGGGTCCTGGCACTCCAGGCTCTCCTTCCCAGCAGATTCCCAGTGTCCAGGGCTGCTCCTGCAGCACCCACAGAAGGATGGGAAAACAAAACCCTGGAACGGTTTGGGTTGGAAGGACCTTAAATCCCACCCACTTCCAACCACCTACTGCAGCACCCACAGAGGGATGGGAAAACAAAATCCTGGAATATTTTGGGTTGGAAGTGCCTTAAATCCCATCCATTTCCAACCACATCTCCCTCTACCACAGGTGGCTCCGACCTGACCCTGGACGCTTCCAGGGATGGAGCAGCCACAGCTTCTCCAGGAATTCCACCCCACTTTGCCTCAGCCCCCAACCCTGCGCTCCAACTTTTCCATCAAACCCTGGGAAGAGGCAAAACGAGGTGAATCCCCCCGAAAGCAGCTCGGGGCCGGTTTCCTGGGAACAGCTTCCCTGCAATCCACGTGCTCCCCTCCCGTTCCTCGGAGCAGAACTGAGCCTGGCCTTGAGCAGGAGCTGCTGCTTTTAATTCCCTTCCCACTGAGTCACCCTCCCTTCCCTTCCCTTCCCTCCCCGATCCGAGCGCGGCACTCCAACGCAACGCAGCTATTTTGACACACTGAGCAAATATCAATTAATTCGCCTCACAGAGAGGAGGAAAAAAAAAACCCACAAAACACAAGGAAAAAAAAAAAAAAAAACACAACCTCGAAAAGAAAAGCTTAATTGAAAAAATCCCGGGCCAGATTTGCAGCCTGGCGTTTGCCAACACAGGCGAGGTTTGAAGCTCCGCTGTTCCTCGGATTTTGCGGCTCCCCCGAGGAAAAGCTTTCTCTGGAGGAGCTGTGTGAGTCACCCGAGTCAGAACGGGGGGGAAAAGGGGGGAAAAGAGGCACTTCCAGAAGGGTCTCGCCTCCCACTGGCTGGTCAGGGATCAGGGAGGTCATGGGAGGACCCCAGAGCTGGGATCCATCCCAAGGCTGCGGAAAAAGGACAAGGGAGTGGATTTGGGGACCTGGGATGCTGCAGTTGTTGGGTTCCTGCCCAAACAGCCCCAAAACCCCAAATCCATCCTAAACCAAGCAGCTTTTTTGGGCCTCCCATCACCTTCTCCTGCATTCCCTGGCGGGAGCATTAATGGGAATAAATTCCCTGGCAGGAATTTAATGGGAATAAACAACCCCCGAATCCTCAGCCCCCGCAGAAGGACGGGATCGAGTCAATCAATGGCTTTGACTCACGGAATTATTTTGCTGTTAAAACGCAATTAACTGACAACTCCTGGCTTTGTTTGGGGGCTTTTCCTCCGCAAGGACGTCACTGGCACCAGGAGGGGACACAAAGGCTCCTGGCCCTCCTGCCAGTCGGTTGTTGGAGCAGGAAACGGCACCAGGAATGGAATTCCAGAGTAGTTGGGGTGGGAATGGAGTTAAATCCCATCCTGTCCCACTGGGCCACCTTCCATTATCCCAGGTGATTCCAGCCTGGCTTGGGACACTTCCAGGGATGTGGCAGCCACAGTTTTCTCTGGGAATCTTCCAAAATTCCCTCTATCCCTTCCCTGTGGCAGTGGGAAGCCATTCCCGTCTTTCCGCGTGTGATTTGCTGTCAACAACCCCCCAAACCCAAAAAAAAATCTGCGGTGGGAAAAGGGGAATAAAAAAACCCCCACGCCCCAAAAAATCTGTTCACGCTCTGACGCCCCTGATTAGGGCCACCCTTGGAGCAGCACAGGAGGGATCCTGAATTCCAAGGAAAAGGCAGAACGTGCCAGACTCGCCGTATTTTTAGCCACACTTCCCACCCCCCGCTCGCCGCCCTCTGCTCTTCACAGCTGCCCCGAGCCGGGAGCGTCAGCGCTTCCCGAGTGAGAACGGGAGCAGGGAAAGGTTATCCAAGCTGTCAGGAAGGGTTTTTTCCCCTCTCCCGGAGACGGGAAAGCAGCGGGATGCGTTCGGCGTTGGCGCTAACGAGGAGCGGGTCCTGACGCTGAGCGCGGGTGACACCGGGGACGGCCCTTGGTGGCAGTGGATTCCCGCGGTGCCTGAACGCATCATCCCGGGTGTCTGGCACTGGGAAGCCCTGTTGCGTTGTGATATCAGGGTTTGCCTCAGAACCTCGGGGGTCCCTCCCGGATAATTCCCTGCCAGGTGTGTCAGTCACCTCTGCTTTCCCCTCCCTGACCTCTCCCAGCACTGTCTGTCAGTCCTGGAATTCCAGAAGGGCATCAAGAGATTGGCAGATCCAAAGGATGCCCTCTACCCCTGGGGGGCATTGGGCAGCTCCTGGCACCTCCAGCTCCCCAGCACCCACCCAGGGCTGCTTTGTCACCCTTGAGTGTCGGGGTGCTGCCTTGTGATTTCAGGGTTTACCCCAGAACCCCGGGTCCCTCTCTGATAATTCCCTCCCAGGTGTGTCAGTTTCCTCTCCTTTCCCCTCCCAGCACTGTCTGTCAGTCCTGGAATTCCAGAAGGGATTGGCAGATCCAAAGGATGCCCTCTACCCCTGGGGGCACTGAGCCATCCAGGTGTCCTTTGTCCCTCTCTCTCCCTCCCCTCCTGTCCCTGCTTGGTGGCTCCTGCCCCTTCCCTGCCCCTCTCCCCGGGGTTAAAGGAGCAGCAGCCACGGGCTCAGGGAGCTCTGTTGGAGCTGGTGCTGCATTCAGAGGCTGTGGGCCAGAATAAAGCTCTGGATCCAAAGCCTCCATCAGAACCGACTCCTTTCCTTCACCATCGCCTGAAAGCTTCTCCACAGAGGGAAACCTGAGGAGCAGCCCCTGTTATGGGGGGAAGCTCCATCCCAGCACCAGCAGAGCTCCTGCAGGCCTGGACTTGTGTCCACGTGCCAACTGCAGCACCCAGGCAGCCCAAAGTGTCTGTGGGGTGAAACACCACACAACCAGCCAGCCCAAAGTGTCTGTGGGGTGAAACACCACACACCCAGGCAGCCCAAAGTGTCTGTGGGGTGAAACACCACACACCCACCAGCCCAAAGTGTCTGTGAGGTGAAACACCACACACCCAACAGCCCAAAGTGTCTGTGGGGTGAAACACCACAGTGCTGCTGTTTGGTTCAGCACCAAGGGCCAGACAAGCTCAGGCACATCCCATCCACAATATTAGTAATTGTTCCAATAAAGCCCCTCTTGGAGAATATTCCAATGGTTTAAGCGTGGCTCCCAGCATGTTTGGAGATGGGAATTCCAAAGTGAAAGGATGGATTTGGGATGTTTCCTCACTGGGTGTTTATGGAACAACTGGGGAGATTTAAACTCCCATTAAATGTTCCTCAGTTTCAGGAATTCATTTTCCCTTTAACCAAAATCCCCCAGAGCTTGGTCTCAGAGCAGGAATTCGCGGTTCCGTGTCGCAATGGAGTCATAAAGTGGTTTGGGTTGGAAAGGACCCATGGGCAGGGACACCTCCCACCATCCCAGGTGGCTCCAAGCCCAGGTTGGACCTGGGAATTTGGACCTGGGCAGGTTGGACAAGGAATTTGGGATGCTGGGGGATGAGAAGCTCAGTTTGACCCAGAAATCCAACAGAGTCCTGGGATGAGCAAAGACTTGGAGCTGTTGGAAAAGGGAAGGATCCAGGAGAGCTCAGAGCCCCTGGCAGGGCCTGAGGGGGCACCAGGAGAGCTGGAGAGGGACTGGGGACAAGGGATGGAGGGACAGGACACAGGGAATGGCTCCAAACTGGGAAAGGGGAGACTGGGGTGGGATTTTTGGAAAGAATGAAGGTGGGGAGGGGCTGGGCTGGAATTCCCAGAGGAGCTGTGGCTGCCTCTGGATCCCTGGAAGTTCCCAAGGCCAGGCTGGGATAATCTGGGACAGTGGGAGCTGTCATGGTTGGAAATGGATGGGATTTATGATCCTGTCCCACCCAAACCGCTCTGGAATTCCATGACTCCATGATTCTCCCTGAGCTGCTGGCATCCAGGCTGCCACTCCTCCTCCCCAAATCCCGCTTTTCCAGGCACTGGGAACAACTCCCGGGCACGGTTCCTGCTCCCAGATTTCGTGGGCAGCCGCGATTTCCCAGCTTTTCCCACGCGGCAGCAGGTGGTGCCAGGGAGGATCAAGGATAAACAGGGATAAACACGGACACAGGAGCCTCAGGAATTCGCTGGGATCCAGGAGCTCCAGCCTGCAGGCTCTGCTCGGGAATGGTCACCAAACCCAGAATTTATACCTGGCCTATCCCATCCAAAATAAACCCCGATAACCAAATCCAGCATTTTAACCTTTCCTGTCCCATCCAGAATTAAACCCAGCACCAATCCCAGAATTTAAACCTTTCCTATTCCATCCAGAATTAAACCCAGCACCAATCCCAGAATTTATACCTGGCCTATCCCATCCAAAATAAACCCCAGTGACCAAATCCAGCATTTAAACCTTTCCTGTCCCATCCAAAATTAAACCCAGCACCAAACTCGGATTAAAACCTATCCCATTCAGAATTAAACCCAGCATGAAACCCAGCATTTAAACCTGTCCCAACCCATCCAAAATAAACCCCAATAACCAAATCCAGCATTTAAATCTTTCCTATCCCATCCAGAATTAAACTCGGCACCAAACCCAGCATTTAAACCTGTCCTAACCTATCCAAAATAAACCCCAATAACCAATTCCAGCTTTTCAATCTTTCCTATCCCATCCAGAATAAAACCCAGCACTAGTTCCAGCATTTAAACCTTTCCTATCCCATCCAGAATTAAACCCAGCATCAAACTCAGCATTTAAACCTTTCCTATCCCATCCAGAATTAAACCCAGTACCAAAAGCAGTATTTGAACCTTTCCTAACCCTGCCCCACCCCTCCAAAATGCAGCCCAGGAGCCAAACCTGATATTTAAATTTAGATTACCCCTACTCCCATCTCCAATTATTTTTAATTCCTTTTCCATTTGCGCTACCGGAGACTTTCTCCTTTTGTTGGGAATTAATTTGCTCTAATTTAGGGAAGCGTTTTTGATTGCTTTTGATTAAGTTTAACAAGCAGGGAGGAAAAAAAAAAGAAAAGCTGCAGCTTTAGACATCAAAGCAAACAAATCCTTGGGCTGGGCTTAATTAATAACGGCTGGCACTCCCCGAACAGGGAATTTATCCATTATGGAACAAGAAATTCCGTGTTGGAATCATTAATCCACATGAAAACATGGCCTGGGCAAATCCACGGATTTCTGGGAGGCGAAGGTGGGTGTTGGTTTAAAATCTGGGATTTGGGGTGAGGCTCAGGAGCTCAAAAAATGGGAATTTTCCATTGGAGAGGAGAAAAGCCATGCATGGTTCCCGCCGGAAGGACAAAAATTCCCAGTTTTTCCTCTTCCCTGTGATGTCCACGGATCCTCTTTTAACTCCCAAAGTAGGGCAGGACAGAATTCCAGGCTCAATCCTGCTCCAGCCAGGAGTGGGAAGCAAAAATCCCAAAAATCCCAGGGCTTCAACACCTTTTAGGAAAACGTCCCATAATCCATTCTGGGAATGGATCCTAAATCAGGAATTCAATCCTAAAATAGGAATTGGATCCTAAAATAGGAAATGGATCCTAAAATGGGAAATGGATCCTAAAATGGGAATTGGATCCTAAAATGGGAATTGGATCCTAAAATGGGAAATGGATCCTAAAATGGGAATTGGATCCTAAAATGGGAAATGGATCCTAAAATGGAATTGGATCCTAAAATGGGAAATGGTCCTAAAATAGGAAATGGATCCTAAAATGGGAATTGGATCCTAAAATGGGAATTGGATCCTAAAATGGGAAATAGATCCTAAAATGGGAATTGGATCCTAAAATGCGAATTGAGTCCTAACCCAGCTTCTCCCAGGATAAGGCATGGATGGCTCTGGAAGCTGCTCCTCTTAATTACCCTAATTAAGAGGAGAAGCTGCCCCAAATGCTGCTTTTCCATCATTCCCAAGGAAATTTGTGGATCCATCCCTTTGCCATTGGTTTTATGGATGGAGAGAGTGGGAAATGAGCGTCCCTTGGTTCTTTCCCTTAATTCCTCTCCCTCACCGGTTCAGCAGATGGCAAATCCCTTTCCAAACATTCCAAGGGATCCCGAAAATTCCCTTCAAGCATTCCAAGGAGTCTTGGCACCACAGCCAGGCCTTCCAAAAGATTTATTCCCGGTTTTCCACCCAGGACGGGGTGTGAGAAAGGGATCTCTTCAGGTTTTGGGAGATGAGCATGATTTGGGAAGGCAATTGGGATAATTCGGGATAAATCCCGGGAAATCCGAGGCTGTGGGATGTGGATGGAATCTTTTATTCCATGCAGGGAATTTTCGGTGATTTTTCATTCAGGGAATCGGAGGGGAGAGAGAGAACAAGGGGGAAAAGTCGGGAGAGAGGGAATGGGAGGAATGGAAGGGGGAGAGGGACAAGGAAAGGAGGGGGAAGGAAAAGGAGGGGGAAGGAAAAGGCGATGAACAAACAAACAAAAAAAAAAAATTCCCAAATCCACCCGAGCGAAGGCTCCAAAACAAATTAAGGTTGCCACGGCAACCGGGGGTGTGTGGGCAGCTCCGAACGCACGGAATTAAAACCGGCGTCATGTTCAGCGCTTAATTAAACCCCGGCCCGGAGCTGCCTCCCCGGGACGCCGGGAATTCGGGAATTCGGGATAGCGGGACACCCCCGCTCTGCTGGGGCTGGGAATGAACCCCAAATCCCCGGGATGAGCGCCGGGCTTGATTCCCAAACGCTCCGAGTTGCGGTCGGGGCTCGACCCCTGCTCCCATCAAGGCACGGGGAGGGGTTGGGAGCGGATCCAGGGGGGAAATTCCAAGTTTTTCCCCCCCTTCCCGCTTCCTATCCGCTTGATTTTCTCCAGGAGTGACCGCGCGGGGTCATCCAGAGGAGCCCGGGGCCGCGGGGCTGGCGGGGACAGCGGAGCCCTTGTTCCTCCCGGGGCTCCTCGGGGATCATCCAGGGGCTGGAGCATCCTCTGGAAAATGCTGCCTTTATGCCTCGAGCTCTGGGAATGGGGCCGGGAGAATTCCTGGAGCTGGGGGGGATCCAGCCCCCATTGATCATCCCAGAGAAAAACAGGGAGCGGGACGCCGTGACCGGTTCAGCGCCAGCCTGGGGGGAAATGGGAGCGCTGGGAAGGAATTTTCCGTGCTGCCCCAGGGAAATGGGGATGGTTTGGGGTTTGGTTCCAGCGGGGTCCATCAGCTTTTCCACGCACGGGTTAGAAATCCGTGCTGGAGCCACCTGTGACTTCCCAGCTCCTGCCTTAATCCTCCTTGACATCCCGGCTGCTGCTGCTGCTTCCATAATGAATATCCAGACAGGGAATTAGGGCCGGGATTCATTTCACCCACCGAGCCTAATTAAGGGATGCAAAGATGCAGCGCTGGGGCGGGAGGCAGGGATAATTCCTGAATAATTCTGGAATCATTCAGGAGGACACGGAAAAGGCTCCACACGGGCCTTGCCCCGGCCGCGACAGCAAAACCTCCCCCTGGAGGGGTTTGGGAGAGCTTTTCCCGGTTTTCCAACCCTTTAAAAGGCACCCAAATCCAAGGAATTGGAAGGCAGGGGCTCGGAGCGCCCCGGGATCGTGGGAGGTGTCCCTGCCCCTGGCAGGGGTGGGATTGAGAGGAGCTTCAAGGTCTCTCCCAAGCCGGAGCATTCCATGATTCTGTGAATTCCGCTCCTGGAAAAGGCTGCTGGTTGTGCCCCCACGCCCACGGCAGGGTAACGTCCCAGCTGGCAGGGAATTACTGCTGGCACATCCCAGGATTTGCTGTCTTTAACCCCGTGTAAATCCCGGGAGCTTTTCCTCATTTTCATGGATTTCTTCCCGAGGCCAGAGGTTAAACAGGAGAGCTGCCCTGGCTGTCATTTATCCTGGTTTGGATTTTTTTTTTTTCCCCCACAAGGAGCCTCCAGACGGGCATTTTACTGGAATTTACTGGGATTGAAACCTCCTCCACTTTGGTTTGGTCTCTCCAGCAAAGTTTTTGGGAGAATCATGGAATCCTGGAATGCTTTGGGTCGGAAGGGACTTTAGGGATCAGTCACTTCCAGCTCTGACATCCCAGATTATCCCAAGCCGGCCTTGGGCACTCCCACTGGGAGGTTCGGTCTCTCCTGCAAAGTTTTTGGGAGAATCATGGAATCCTGGAATGCTTTGGGTCGGAAGGGACTTTAGGGATCAGCCAGTTCCAGCTCCGACACCTCTCCCTATCCCAGATTATCCCAGCCTGGCCTTGAGCATTTCCAAGGATCCAGGGGCCGCCACGGCTCCTCTGGGAATTCCATCCCAGCCCTTCCCCACCCTCCCAACCAGGAATTCCTTCCCAAAATCCCATCCATCCCTGCCCTCTGGCAGTGGGAATCCATTCCCTGTGTCCTCTCCCTCCATCCCTTTTCCAGCTCTCCTGCATCCCCTGGATGAAAACCCAGCCATGTTCCCCCTCCAATCCCAAGCAGCTGCAAATCCTCCCACATTTTCACCCCTTTTCCCTGTATTTTCAGTGGAGAAACCACAGAACACCAAGACAGCCCCAATCCAGCAATGAATGAATCCCAATTTTCCAGAAAATTCTTTCCCCCTCAGGTTTGAGGCTCCCTCCTGACGTCTTCCCAGATTTCTCCTCCAAAGATCCGCTATTTTTAAAACCCTCCCTAAAACCCTTTTCCGTCTATTTTTTCCTCCCTGCTCCCACTGCTTGGCATTTCCTCCGAGGAGCACGGGGACTTTTTAACTGCTCCAAAAACCTGGATGCAAAAAAAAATCCCTCTTGGAATATTTCCTTTGGAAGGGCCCAGCTGGGATTTACAGCCCTGGGCACAGAGAGAAGGAATAAAAACACCTGGAGAGGCAAAAATTCCTTAAGGAGTAAAAATTCCTTAAGGAGTAAAAATTCTCATCATGAAATCTGGACATGGCCAGGAGGAAAAAGCTTGGGAATTCATGTGGAATATTGCAGGAAGTGCTTTGCTTTCCGGAGAGGTTAAATGGCTTTTTATTCCCCTTGGAATGGCTGGGAATGGGAGATTCCAGCTGGGAAATAGGAGGAATTCCTCATGGAATTTTCCATTTGGGATTTGAGGACTTGTAGGAGTTTTGGTGCGGGCACCACAAGATGACCCCAGGGACACAAAATATTCCCTAAAACTCCTCCAAAATTCTAAAGTATCCCACAAGACCCTCATTTCCCAGCAATTCCTCCTTGGAGCAAACCCCGTGATATTCCCACCCCAGCTGATCCATCCTAAAAACCCCCAAAATGTTATTTTTTCCCCCAAACCCAACATTCCGAGGACAGGAGGGGGATGCCAAGCTGGAATTCTGGAGCATTAACCGGGATTTATCCTTTGCTTTATCCCAGGAAGGAAAAGCTCTCCCGGGAAAAGCTTGAGTGGATTTTTTCCCATTATTATTTTATGCCACATCCCCCCCCAAAAAAAACCTAAAAAACAATTTGTGTTTTCAGCACTTTCTCCTATCTGGAAAGTAATTGACTCCAAATGAAGAGGGAATTATCTCCAGAGTTAATTATCCATCCTGGCAGCCGGGGTTTTACATCCCAGCATTTTCCACTTCCACACAAAGCACGGGAATTCTCCTCTCCTGTAATTAATGTGCTGGGAATGTGGCGGAGGAAGCACCAGGGTTTGGGGGGGAGTTGGGGAGATTTTGGGAATCTGAACGGAGAGGGGATGGGGATGACTCCAAACCCAGGCACAGAGCGGTGCTGGAATTGCCATTCCTGGAGGGAATATTTGAGCAAAACCCATTCCCAGTGCTGGAACCACCCTTCCCAGAGGGAATCCTGGATCAAGACCCCATTCCCAGTGTTGGAACCGCCATTCCCAGAGGGAATCCTGGAATCACCATTCCTGGAAGGAATCCTGGATCAATTCCCCATTCCCAGTGCTGGAGCCACCATTCCCAGAGGGAATCCTGGAATCACCATTCCTGGAAGGAATCCTGGATCAATTCCCCATTCCCAGTGCTGGAGCCACCATTCCCAGAGGGAATCCTGGAATCACCATTCCCGGAGGGAATCCTGGATCAATTCCCCATTCCCAGTGTTGGAACTGCCATTCCCAGAGGGAATCCTGGAATCACCATTCCTGGAAGGAATCCTGGATCAATTCCCCATTCCCAGTGCTGGAACTGCCATTCCCAGAGGGAATCCTGGAATCACCATTCCTGGAAGGAATCCTGGATCAATTCCCCATTCCCAGTGCTGGAGCCACCATTCCCAGAGGGAATCCTGGGATCACCATTCCTGGAAGGAATCTTGGATCAATTCCCCATTCCCAGTGCTGGAATTGCTATTCCCAGATGGAATACTGGGATCACCATTCCTGGAGAGAATCCTGGAGCAAATCCCCATTCCCAGTGCTGGAGCCACCATTCCCAGATGGAATACTGGGATCACCATTCCTGGAGAGAATCCTGGAGCAAATCCCCATTCCCAGTGCTTCCCAGGATCTCCACGGATCACAATTCCTGGGCAGGGAATACTGGGAATGCCCAGTGGTGCTGGATGGAGACGCTCCCCTGACCTTTCCAAGCAGTTCCTACTCCTTCTGGAAAATCCCGGAGCACTCCCAGCTTTCCCAGGAAAGGAAGAAATCCCTGCTGGATTTTCCAGCCTCTTTCCCAAGGAAACCCAGCAGCACTCAGAGCTCCCAGCCTGAGAACACCCAGATTTGGGGATCACCCCCAGGAGGGATCCCAGATTTTCCTGTGGAGCTCCCAAATCCCTTTTTCTGGCTGCCCCACACCTGGATCTGGCTCAGAGCCACCCCATCCCAGAAAAAGGCAGCCTGGGATTGCGGCAGGAATTCCAGGAGAGACAGGATTTGTTTATGTTTCCTGTGCCAGCTCCCACATCCCCCCGTCGGATTTTCCATGCTGGAAAAGGGAATGTTCATCCCTGCCTCCCCTCTCCGCCAGCTCCAGCTCCCAGCAAACAGCCCTGGGATCCTTCCATCCCATTTTCCACATCCCTGGAATGTCCAAGGCCTCGTTGGAACAAGCTGGCATAATGGGAATTGTCCCAGTCCACAGCAGAGGCTGGAATTAGATGATTTTAGACTCCATCCCAGTCTGGAATTCTTTGATTCCACAATTTTACCATCCCCAAGATTCCCAAAATCCCTTTTTCCACAGGCACAGCTGGATGGGAATTGACATTTCCGCTCCCCAAATAAAAATCCACTGCACCAAATAAGAATCCCAAACAAATAAAAATCTCCAGCCCCTCTCTCTTCCTGTGCCCCAAATCCCAACATTTTCAGCACTGCCAGGTTGTCTTGGGAGAAAAAATTTCCAAACCCCATCAAGGGAGGGACTGGAATTTGAAACCTGAAATTCTTGCACATAAAAAATTCCCAAAATACCACCAGAAAACGGGAACGTGGCATCTCCTTGGGAATTTTTTCCTGTTTGTTGTCTACTGCAGGAAAAAAAGACTGGGAATTGTTGAATTCCAACCCAAATCTTGGCATTCCTGCTGCTGAAGGGTTCCCATTTTCCCCCCTGCCCCTGGATAAGG
This sequence comes from Calcarius lapponicus, assembly GCA_039654755.1. Classification (NCBI taxonomy): domain Eukaryota; kingdom Metazoa; phylum Chordata; class Aves; order Passeriformes; family Fringillidae; genus Calcarius; species Calcarius lapponicus. Next base: position 35,407 of record JBBFKN010000159.1, read on the forward strand.
GAACTTCTATGGAATCTTGGATTTTAGGGCTGTTTCATTCCTTGGTTTGTTCTCCTTGGTTTATTTTGGTTTTTCTTTTTTTTTTCCATTATAGACATCGTTAAAAAAAATAAATTTTCCAAGAATACATTTGGAAGTTGTTGCGGGAATCAGAGGAATTAAAAAAAAATATTTAAAAAAAAGAGGGAAAATAAAGGGAAAAATGGGAATTAAAAAGCCACAGCATGGGTGGGGTTATGTATATGGGAATATCCATACGTTATATGTATATAGGAAATAAAGTGGAGAGAGAAAATAGGGAATCCTGACCCTGGATGGGTCAAATTCCACTTTCAACCCAAATTCCAAAAAAAAAAAAACAACCAAAAAAAACAACCAAAAAAAAATGGAACCTCTTCCCCTGGAATGATTGAAAACATCAGCACAACCTCACACGTTTCACACCAGTTTCTTTTCTCTTCCATTCGGAAACTCTCCGAGGAAAAATCCCAACCAAAATCCCCCAAAATCCAACGGGAAGAGCTGCGGGAGTCCCCTCCAGGTGGCTCCCGATGGCGCCTTCGTCCTCCAGGATGTTCCCATGCGGAATCCTCATTGTCCCTGCGGCCACCCCAGTGCAAAGAATCCTGAAATTCACCTTTCCCAAAGCCTTTCTCCGACTTTTTCCCCCTCCCCGGCACCGCTGGCAGCTCCAGACCCCCAATCCAGGCCCATTCCAGGGAGTTTTCCCAGGAGCCGCTCCGGAAAACCAACCCAAAAAAAAAAAAAAAAATCCCCCAAAAAACCGGGAAAAACAAAAAGTAGGAAGAAAACCACCAAAGTTTCCCAGCGTGGTGGAGGCTCCTCCTGCCTCTCCAGAGCTCGTCATTCCCAGGATTTGGGAGCGTTCCAGTCTCCGGCACGAGCGCGGCAGCGGTGGGCACTGGTGGCACTGGTGGCACTGGTGGCACTGGTCCGAGCGTCCCCGTCCCACCGGCCGCTCCTTCCCGCCCCTCTATAGCCCCAGCGCCGGGATCAGGATGGGAATGAGGAGCAGGATCCGGCTCTCCCGCTGCCGGCTGCTTCCCGCCTTGGGATCCATGAAAGTCTTCTGGTCCGGCATCACATCCGTGGTCAGCTGGGCCTGGCGAGGAGGGACGGGAGTGGGGTTTTAGGGAAAAGCATCCCAAAGTTGGGAGACACCACTGGGATGGCATTCCCAAGATGTTTGGTTTGGGAGGGAATTCCCAGCCCTGGGATCGCCCAAGTACCTGGGAGTAGCACAAGCTCTGCTCCTTGGATTGGTTGGGCTTCAGGCCTTGTTCCTGGCAGGAGAAATTGGGAATGGTTAGGGGAGGAATGTGCCCCTGGAGCTGGTTTGGGATCCTGAATTTCCCTGTGGGAATCAGCTCGGGGCGGATGATGGAGCGCAGGAAGTTTTGGGAATGGCTCATCCCATCTCCACAGGGAGCCCAGGGGCTTCTGTGGATCCTGCCCCACTGCCATTGTGATCCTGCCAAGAATCCTGCCTGGAATCCTGTCTGGAATCCTGGGATACCCCACCAGTCCCCATCCTGCTCTCTGCATTCCTGGAACATCCCCAGCCATTCCCCAATCCCATTTCCCTGCATTCCTTGGATATCCCCAGCCATTCCCCAATCCCATTTCTCTGCATTCCTGGAACATCTCCAGCCATTCCCCAGTCCCATTTCCCTCCCACTCCTGGGACATCCCCAACCATTCCCCAATCCCATTTCCCTGCATTCCTGGAACATCCCCAATACAATTTTTCTCCCATTCCTGTGACATCCCCAGCCATTCCCAATCCCATTTCCCTCCCACTCCTGGAACATCCCCAGCCATCCCCCAATCCCATTTTTCTCCCATTCCTGGGACATCCCCAGCCATTCCCCAATCCCATTTCCCTGCATTCCCAGCCACTCCCCAATCCCATTTCCCTCCAACTCCTTTTCCACCATGGAACAAAACATGGATGCCCAAGCCCAGCACTTGGCAAGACAACGCGGATTTTCCAGATTTCCCAAAAAACCCTGGAATTCCGTCTCCCAAACGAGGAGAAGTCAGGTTGACAGGTGAGGGGTAAGACAGGCGGGGAATCCCATTTCCCTCACTAAAGAGTGCCCGGATCCTTCCAGCCCCGGGATCACTCCAAGCGGGACATTTCCCCATCCCACGGGATGCGGCCGGTGTCCCAAACCCCACCAGTGCTCCCAGTTTGCGGCAGGGACTGGGCCACACCTGGAGGGAGGTGCAGGTGCTGATGACGCTCGTGTCGTAGGCGGTGTTGCTGTCGTTGACGTCGTCCGGCAGCACCGGGCTCTTCTCCACCTTCGGCAGCACCGTGGCGGCGGGATTGGGAATTTTGGGAGCCAGGTTCACGTCGGTGCCGTTCCCAAAAGCTTGGATGGCGTTTCCTGGCAGCGGGAGAGATTTAGGAAGGATGGGAATGATGGGACGAGGTGAGAGGGGCGGGGCGGGGAAGCGCCTTACGGAGACAGGGGTTTTCCGTGAAATCCCGCAGGAATTTCTCGCACTCCTCCTCCATATTCCCGCTGCCTTTGCAGGAGCACCAGGGCGAGATGGTGATGCTGGTGGTGCTGGCGTCCACGTAGTTGGGGGTGATGTCAAAGCCTGGCGAGGAGGAGGGAACGGGGATGAAATCCCAGCGGGGAATCCACTCCCAATCCCAAATCCCGGCACTCACCGATGAGCCCTGCGTAGGAGCCCAGGCACGCCTGGAAGTTGTCCCCAGGACAGTTGGTCAGGGACTGGAAGGTGGCCTGGCAGTTGGTGTGGAAATCGGCCAGCCGGGATCTGCAGAGGAGGAAAAATGGGAAAACGACAGGATCTCAGCAACGGTTCCATCCCAGAGTGACTCCGCAGCCAGCAGGAATTTTTGAACGGAATAAAAGCGCCCCATTCCCAACATCCCCACATGGGCTGTGAAATTCCAGGGCCATTCAGGCTCTCCAGCTGGGTTATCCAAGTGCTCCCAAGAGGAGACAGGATCCTGGGAATGGCCGTGCTCATCCACGCCTCAGATCCCAATGGACAACAAGAGGAATGTCCTCGGGAAGGGATGGAATTGGGGTGGTTTGAGAGGCTGCTTTGTGATGGGGATGGGAGGATGGGGAAGGAGGAAGAGCTCGGGATGAAGCAGGAATTCCAGGGAAAACCAGGGTTCTGCAGCTCTGCTGTGGTGCATGAGGTAAGGAGGAAACTTTCTCCCTCTCCTTCCTGGAAATAAAACTCCTCCATCGTTCTCGGGAAGGGATGGAATTGGGGTGGTCTGAGGGGCTGCTCTGTGATGGGGATGGGAGGATGGGGAAGGAGGAAGAGCTCGGGATGAAGCAGGAATTCCAGGGAAAACCAGGATTTTGCAGTTATGCCGTGGTGAGTGAGGCAAGGAGGAAACTTTCTCCCTCTCCTTCTTCCTGGAAATAAAACTCCCCCACCAGGAGCGTTATTTCCATGTTTATGTTCCTTCCTTGTGACTCAACCCATGGAAAACTCCCCACAGAGCGAAGAGGCTTCATCCCACTCCCATTCCCAGGGCAGATCCTCAGCTCCTGGAAGGGCATTTTCCTTGCACAAAGCCCAGAAAAGCTTTTCCAGCATTTTTAGTTTTTGGGGATGCTCCACCCTCCCTGCAGCCAAACCTCAGCTCCAGGGTGGGAATGGCAGAAATCCAAAAACCTGCTCCTTCCCCCAGCTTCTCTGCGGGAGAGGAATAAAACTTTCCGACAGCATTTCCCTCTCTTCCCAAATCCGAGGCGAAGGGACGTCAATTCCCTGCAGGAAGCGCGGCGAGTTCAGCGCGGAGCGCCAGGAAAATTTGTCACCGCTGCTCCCCGGGGCTCCACTACCGGCCCGGAGCATCCTCCGAGGCAAATGTTACTCCTTTCATAATCCATGAGGACGCAGCTGGGAAATCCTTCAGGGATATCCAAGCCAGATGTCACTCTTCCCGTTGGACACGGCGACTTTGGAAGCCGCTGGATGGGATCCGCTGCCAGGAATAAAAGCTCGGCCCCAGCCCGGCGGGTTCTGGCTTTCAAGGGCTCCAAGAGAATGAAAAAAAAGGGAAAGGAGAAGGAGCCAAGTCCATCTTAGCGGGAACAAGGAGGGATCAGTGCCAAATCGCTGCTGGCAGCTGGAGGAGGCAGGTGGGGATGGCTTGGAAAAGTTGGGAAGAGCTGGGCTAGCTCTGGGCGAGGGATGGAGGAGGATTTTCCTAAGAGTTGCCTCCTCCTCCCTAAAAAAAAAAACAACCAAAGGAGTGGAAGAAAAGGGATTTAAAAAATGAACGCTCAGATCTGCCATCCCAAACCCACTCCAAAGATGGATTCCCAATGAGGGGCTTCCAAACTGCTCCTCTTGGATTCCTGCAGGAAAAATGCCAGGAAAGGATCCCGGGGTTGAACAGGCCCTGTTCCCAAATCCAGGCACTTCCCAAGGACCTGGATCCCTGGATCCCCTTAAACATCCTGGATTTAAGGGGCTTGTTAATTCCATACCTTTAATTCCCAGTGCATAAATCCCAAATTTCAGGAGTTCTGTGCACCTGTACATTTATCCCAAGTGCTTAAATCCCAAATTTAAGGGACTCTGTGCATTCCTACACAAACACCTGGTGCCAATATCCCAAATTTAGGGGATTTTTGTTCCTGTCCTCCCATCCTCAGCACACATATCCCAAATTTAGGGGACATTTTGTGCCTGTACTTTTATCCCAGGTGCATAAATCCCAAATTTAGGGGGTTTTTATTCCTGTCCTCCTATCCTCAGCACACATATCCCAAATTTAGAGGATCTCAAGCATCCCTTACAGAGCCCACCTGCCTCCAGCTCCTCTCCCATTCCCTGTTTTTCTGCAGGAATTCAGCACCACCAAAACCCCACCGGCTCTGCCATTAAAATTTACCAAACACGCAGGTTTTGGGATGGGTTTGAGGCTTTTTTAGTGATTTTTTTAAAGCGCTTAATTGAGTGTTAAATACTCCCATCCCCCCGAGCCGCGGTGATAACTCAGCACACATCCAACCCAGCAGCATCCTGCTCCTGAATATTTCATGGAAAAGACACCGGGATTCCTCCTGAAGCGGTTTTTTTTTTTTTTCATGGGCAATTTATGGGGACTGAAAATTTAAAAAGCTGGGAAAAATCTGCTCCCCCTCTCCTGCCCAGCTGGGGATGTTCAGGAAGCGGCGACAACACGGAAAAAACTCGGCGAGACACGAAAATCCCGCTGGGCATCGCCCTCCCAACATTCCCATCCTGCTGGAGAGGGATTCTTTTGAAGCTGGGAGATGCTGAGATGAAAAACAAAAATTCCCCTCAAAACGCTCCCAGGTAAATTCAAAGAGTCCCAGGGAGGGGGAGCAGCTGAAGGAAAGAGGGAAGCTGGAATATAAAAGTCGGCTTTTGTGGATGACCCGCTGCCAGATCGAGCGAGGAGTTCACAGGGGAGGGGAAAGAAGATCAATGGATGGATTTGTTTTATCCAGGAGAAGTTGTCTGGGGAGAGGAGTCGCCTGTTCTGGGCTGAGCCGCGGGAGGCTGGAGGGAAAAAGGGAATTTTTCGTTGTAGTTCTGAGGCTCTCGGCCTCAGTTCCAGAGGAATTTCCTCATGGAAAGGGGGTCAGGCTCAGGAAGGGGCGGCCCGTGGGGGGTTTGGAGTCTCCATGGCTGGAGGTGTCCGGGGAACACCTCAAGGTGTCCAGGGAGCACCTCAGGGTGCGCAAGGAACCTTTGGAGGTCTCCAGAGATGACCTGGAGGTATCCAAGGAACCCTTGGAGGTGCCCAAGGAATGCCTGGAGGTGTACAGGGAATGCCTGGAGATACCCAAGGATGACCTGGAGATGCCCAAGGATGACCTGGAGATGCCCAAGGAACCCTTTGAAGCGTCCAGGCAATGCCTGGAGGTGTCCAGAGAACACCTCGAGGTGCACAAGGAATCCCTGAAGGCGTCCAGGGAATGCCTGGAGATGCCCAAGGAACCCCTGGAGATGCCCAAGGATGACCCGAAGTGCCCAGGGACCCCTTGGAGATCCCCAGGGACCCCTTGGAGGTGCCCAGGGAACCCCTTCAGGTGTCCAGGGATGACCTGGAGATGCCCAAGGAACCCCTGGAGGTGCCCAAGGAACCCCTGGACATGCCCAGGGACGACCTGGAGGTGCCCAAGGAACTCCTGGAGATGCTCAAGGAACCCTTGGAGATGTCCAGGGAATGCCTGGAGATGCCCAAGGAACCCCTGGAGATGCCCAAGGATGACCTGGAAGAGCCCAGGGACCCCTTGGAGATCCCCAGGGAACCCCTGGAGGTATCCAAGGAACCCCTTGAGGTATCCAGGGATGACCTGGGGGTATCCAAGGAACTCCTGGAGATGCCCAAGGAACCCTTGGAGGTATCCAAGGAACCTTTGGAGGTGCCCAAGGAACCCCTGGAGATGACACTCAGAGCTCTGGGTTGGGGACAAAGTGGGGACCAAAGGCCGGACTCCGATCCTGGAGGACTTTTCCCGATCCTGGAGGCTTTTCCAGCCTCTGCAGTTCCTTGCTCAGGGCTATGGACACGGCAGGAAAAGCCCAAACCCAGAACAAACCGAGGCAGAAACTCCCAAAGCAGAGAAAACCCAGCACGAGGGAAAACAATTAGGGCAGAACCTCAAAGCTGGCAGCTCCTAATTAACAATCTCATTCTCCACGTGCGTTTCAGGCCGCCACATTTTGATCCAGCGCTGAGATCAGAGACTCAAAGGCCTTTTTTGGGTGGATTTTTTTCATCCCCGAGCCGGGAAGGGGAGGACGGAGCGCAGGCACCGTTTGATTTTAATTGCGGGCCCGTTCTGTCCCATTGAGCCGCTAACCGAGCCCAACAGGAGATTGTGTTTACACAAGCAAAGCCCGGCTCAAGACAGACTCGCTGTCACATTAAGTCAATACTTGGGAAGCCTCTCGAGTTAATTATTCAGCGAGAATTGACTGATCCTCGTGGTAAGAGCCCGGCGAGCCCGCAGGGAGCTGAGCCCTCCCCCAGCCTCTTCCTCCTCATGCTGGGGAACCCCCCGGTGCTGCCCCTTTGCTTCGAAATCCTCCAGATTTGGGGATTTTCACTGATTTTCACAGATTTCTCCAAGCTCTCCCAGCTCATGTTAAATCCAGGAGCATTTTTTTCCCTGTTCCTTCTTCTTTCCCTGCTCCTTCCTCCCCTGATCCTTCTTTTCTGCTTCCCCAGCCACCTCATATGAGGGACCCCCCTGGTGCTGCCCCTCCGCTTCGAAATCCACCAGATTTGGGGATTTTCACTGATTTCCCCACTCGCAAACTGGGTTTGGAGACTCCTCCACGTCCTGTCCCTCTGAACCTGAGTTTTCCCAGCTCCCATTAAATCCTGGAGAAATTTTTCCCTGCTCCTTTTTCTCCTCTTCTTCCCCAGCCACCTCATGTGAGGGACCCTCTGGTGCTGCCCCTTGGCTTCCCAAATCCACCAGATTTGGGGATTTTCATAGATTTCCCAATCCCAAATCAGGTTTGGAGACTCCCCCACTCCCCTCCAAACCCGAGCTCTCCCAGCTCCCATTAAATCCTGGAGAAACTTTTCCCTGCTCCTTCTTCTCCTCTTCTTCCCCAGCTTCCTCCTCATGTGAGGGAGCCCCCAGTGTTGCCCCTCTGCTTCGAAATCCACCAGATTTGGGGATTTCCACTGATTTTCCCAGATTCCTCCAAACTCTCCCTATCTCCTGTTAAATCCAGGAGAAATTTTTCCCTGCTCCTTCTACACTTATTCTTCCCCAGCCACCTGCACACATGGTGGGGGGGACCCTCCAGTTCTGCCCCTCCACTTCAAAACCCACCGGATTTGGGGATTTTCACTGATTTCCCAATCCCAAACTGGGTTTGGAGGCTTCTCCACATCCTGCCCCTCTGAACCCAAGCTCTCCCAACTCCCATTAAATCCTGGAGCGATTTTTCCCTGCTCCTTTTTCTCCTCTTCTTCCCCAGCCTCCTTCTCATGTGAGGAACCCCCTGGTGCTGCCCCTCCACTTTGAAATCCACCAGATTTGGGGATTTTCACTGATTTCTCCAAGCCAGGTTTGGAGACTCCTCCACTCCCCTCCAAACCCGAGCTCTCCCAGCTCCCATTAAATCCTGGAGCAATTTTTCCCTGCTCCTTCTTCCTCCCCTGCTCCTCCTCCTCTTCTTCCCCAGCCTCCTCCTCATGTGAGGGACCCCCCAGCGTTGCCCCTTGAGTTTCCAAATCCACCAGATTTGGGGATTTTCACTGATTTTCCCAGATTTCTCCAAACTCTCCCAGCTCCTGTTAAATCCAGGAGAAATTTTTCCCTGCTCCTTCTACTCTTATTCTTCCCCAGCCACCTGCACACATGGTGGGGGGGACGCTCCACTTCAAAACCCACCGGATTTGGGGATTTTCACAGATACCCCAATCCGGGTTCGGAGGCTCCTCCACTCCCCTCCAAACCCGAGCTCTCCCAGCTCCCATTAAATCCTGGAGCAATTTTCCCCTGCTCCTTCTTCTTCCCAGACAGGCTCTCATTACAGGGAGTAATGAGGAGTTGAGCTGCTGTTGATCAAGGGAGCATCCATTACAAACCGCGCCCGGAGCCGCCGCGTTCCCTTCCCATGTTTGGTGCTCCATCAATCCCCAGCCAGCCTGGATCCCCTCCCTCCCCAGCCCAAACCTGGCCAAAATGCTCGATGCACAAATCTCCTGGGAGGGGGAGCATCCCTGACCTCCCCCTGGATTTAAACACACCAAAAACTGGGATAAAAAAATCTGGACAATGACCCAACATCCTCGCTTTGGGTGCTCTGAATCCAGCCAAAATCCTCGTCACAAAAATATCCCGTAAGAGGGAGCATTTCTCATCCCCCTGGATTTAAACACACCAAAAAGTGGGATAAAAAAATCTGGACAATGACCCAACATCCTCGCTTTGGGTGCTCCAAATCCGGCCAAAATCCTCGTCACAAAAATATCCCGTAAGGGGGCGCATGCCTGACCTCCCCCCTGGACTTAAATACACCAAAACTGAGATTAAAAAAATCAGGGAAATTACTCGACATCCCCACTTTGGATGCTCCAACCCCAGTTAAAAATCCTCTTCACACAAATATCCTGTAAGAGGGAGCATGCCTCACGCTCCTGGATTTAAACACACCAAAAACTGGGATAAAAATCAGGGAAATGACCCAACATCCCCACTTTGGATGCTGAGGAGCTCCAGCCCAACTCTGGCCAAAATCTCTTCATACAAATATCCTGGGAGGGGGAGCATCCCTGACCCCCCCCCCCCCCCGGATTTAAACACACCAAAAACAGAGATAGAAATCTGTGAAATGACCCAACATCCCCACTTTGGATGCTCCAAAATCCTCTTCACAAAAATATCCCAGGAGGAAGAGCATCCCTGATACCACTTGGCTCAAACACACCCAAAACTGGGATAAAAAAGACAGGAAATGACCCAATATCCCCACCTTGGCCAAAATCCTTTTCACAAAAATATCCTGGTAGGAGGGAGCACCCCTGACCCCCTTGGATTTAAATACACCAAAAAGTGGATTAAAAAATTCTGAGAAATGACTCAACATCCCCACTTTGAAGGCTTCAACACGGCCAAAATCCTCTTCACACAAATATCCCAAGAGGGGGAACATCCCTGACCCGCCCCTGGATTTAAACATAACAAAAACTGGGATAAAAATCCTGGAAATGACTGAACGTACCCAGTTTGGCCAAAATCCTTGACACATAAATATCCCAAGAGGGGGAACATCCCTGACCTCCGCTGGCTTTAAACACACCAAAAACTGGGATAAAAATCCTGGAATTGACCCAACATCCCCAGTTTGGATGCTCCAACCCCAATCAAAACCCTTGACAAACAAACATTCTGTAAGAGGGAGCATCCCTGACCCCCCTGGATTTAAATACACCAAAAAGTGGGTTAAAAAATTCTGAGAAATGACTCAACATCCCCACTTTGAAGGCTTCAACACGGCCAAAATCCTCTTCACACAAATATCCCAAGAGAGGGAACATCCCTGACCTCCTCTGGCTTTAAACACGCCAAAAACTGGAATAAAAATCCTGGAAATGACTGAACATACCCAGTTTGGCTAAAATCCTTGACACATAATTATCGCAAGAGGGGGAACATCCCTGACCTCCCTGGATTTAAACACACCAAAAACTGGGATAAAAATCCCGGAAATGACCCAACATCCCCACCCTGGATGCTCCAACCCCAATCAAAATTCTTGACAAACCAACATCCCGTAAGAGGGAGCATCCCTGACCTCCCTGGATTTAAATACACCAAAAAGTGGATTAAAAAATTCTGAGAAATGACTCAACATCCCCACTTTGGATGCTCCAACCCCAATCAAAACCCTTGACAAACAAACATTCTGTAAGAGGGAGCATCCCTGACCCCCCTGGATTTAAATACACCAAAAAGTGGGTTAAAAAATTCTGAGAAATGACTCAACATCCCCACTTTGAAGGCTTCAACACGGCCAAAATCCTCTTCACACAAATATCCCAAGAGAGGGAACATCCCTGACCTCCTCTGGCTTTAAACACGCCAAAAACTGGAATAAAAATCCTGGAAATGACTGAACATACCCAGTTTGGCTAAAATCCTTGACACATAATTATCGCAAGAGGGGGAACATCCCTGACCTCCCTGGATTTAAACACACCAAAAACTGGGATAAAAATCCCGGAAATGACCCAACATCCCCACCCTGGATGCTCCAACCCCAATCAAAATTCTTGACAAACCAACATCCCGTAAGAGGGAGCATCCCTGACCCCCCCCTGGATTTAAACATAACAAAAAGTGGGATACAAATCCAGGAGATGATCCAACATCCCCACCTTGGCCAAAATCCTTCACACACAAATATCCTGTAAGAGGGAGCATCCCTGACCTCCACTGGATTTAAACGCAGCAAAACCTGGGATACAAATCCTGGAAATGACCCAGCATCCCCACTTTGGATGCCGAGGAGCTCCAGCCAGTGGAGGCTGGGAATTTCTCCAGCACCGGCACCACTGGAGCGTGTAAGAGCAGATTATTTGTGCTCCCGACTTGCTGATGCAAGATGAAAAATCCAGCGAGCTGCAGCTGCTGAAATCAGCTCTTTTCTCCCCTTCCCTTCCCTTTCCCCTTCGCTGAGGTTTGTGCTTCGCCAAAGGTTTTTGTATTCCGGGAGCTAAAACCTGTCCCTTGCAATCAGCCACAAAAACTCCGGGACTTTGTCAGCCCCTGTGAGCTGGGAAAGATGGGGGAAAATAGGGAAAAGATGGGGGAGAAGATGGGGGAGAAGATGGGGAGGAAAAGGTGAGGGGGAGAAGATCAGGGAAAAGATGGGGGAAAAGATGGGGGAAAAGATGAGGGAGAAGATTGGGAGGAAAAGATGAGGGGGAAAAGATGGGGAGGAAAAGGTGAGGGGAAAAGATTGGGAGGAAAAGATGAGGGGGAAATGATGGGGGGGAAAATATGGGGGGAAAAAGTGGGGGGAAAAGATGATGGGGAAAAGGTGATGGGGAAAAGGGAGGAGGGAAAAGGTGAGGGGGAAAAAGGTGATGGGAGAAAAGCTTCCTGAGCTGGAAAAAACAGGGGGAAAAGATGGGGGGGAAAAGGAGGGGGAAAAAGGAGGGGGAAAAAGGATGGGGGGAAAAAGATGGGGGCAAAAATGGGGGGGGGGGGAGGGAAGATGAGGGGGAAAAGAAAGATGAGGGGGGAAAAGCTTCCCGAACTGGGAAAAGCTTCCCGAGCTGCACAAATCACAGCTCAGTTGCTCCCAAAGTCCTGGGGCAGCTCCCATGGGATTTGAGGCCCGGTCAAGGCCACTGGAATGGATTTATGTGGAGCAAAAAACCTGGGATTTCAGCCCAGGATAAACCAGATCCTGCCCTCGAAAGATCCCGTCCCCTCGGCCAGATCCGAGTCCTTGAGGGGACACAAGGAGGGACATCCCGGACCCTCCGTGCCTTCGGAAGGACAGCAGGGAAGGGTTAAACCCCTCCTGCTTCCAGAACATCCCGCATGCAGAGCCATTCCCGGCAGGATGGAGCAGCTGGTGGCTTCCTTGTGACCTTTGTGACCGAGGGGACAGGGCTGCTGTCCAACCCCAGCAGCCCCACACGGCTGGAAAGCAGCACAGAGAGGCAGGAAAAGCTCTGGGAGGGCTGTTTTCCATGCTGGAATATTCATTTTGCCTCTCCTCCAATTAATCTGCTTTTTTTTTTTTAGGTGTGGAATTCTTGCCCCGCAGGAGCAGCAGCCCCTGGATCGATCTCTGCGCAGGAAAAGTCCCTCTGGAAAATCCTATCCTGAGATAGGAAATGAGAGAGGGTTTTCCCTCATTAGGCTTTGAGCCAGGAGGGTTAATTAATTACCCTGGCAGGTTAATTACTCCGGCAGGAGAATTATCTCATCTCCTGTCACCTCAGGCTCTGGCTCCAGAGCCCTCGCCAGGCCCCTGTCGGGATCGGGATGAGCATCGGGCTGGGATGTCGGATGGAGAAACTCCTGGAAAATGGGAAATCCCATGGCCCTGCCTGGTCCTCCAGGATCAGGAGGAGTTTTGGCTGAGTAAACTCATGGATAATGGGAAATCCCATGAGACTGCCTTCCTTGCCCTCTGGGATCAGGGGACATGGAGGAGTTTAGGGCAGATGAATTCCTGGATAATGGGAAATCCCACGGCACTGCCTTGTCCTCCAGGATCGGGAGGAGTTTTGGCTGGATAAACTCATGGAAAATGGGAAATCCCATGGCACAGCCCAGCCCTGCCTTGTCCTCCAGGATCGGGAGGAGTTTTGGCTGGATAAACTCATGGATTTTTGGAAATCCTATGGCACTGCCTTGTCCTCTGGGATCAGGAGGAGTTTTGGGTGGGTAAACTCCTGGATAATGGGAAAATCCATGGCACAGCCTTGTGTTCTGGGATCAGGGGACATGGAGGAGTTTTTGCCGGATAAACTACTGGATAATGGGAAATCCCATGGCCCTGCCTTGTCCTCCAGGATCAGGAGTTTTGGATGGATAAATTCCTGGATAATTTACCCGGAAATCCCATGGCACAGCCCAGCCCTGCCTTGTCCTCCAGGATGAGGGACATGGAGGAGTTTTGGCTGGATAAATTCATGGATAATGGGAAATCCCATGGCCCTGCCTTGTTCCCAAGGGTGAGGGGACGCTGGGGTTTCGTGTCCCATCATTCCCAGATGGAGATGCCAGAGGGGAGCAGATGGGATGGGATTTTCTCCTGAAAACCCAGATCCAAGGAATGCATCCCTGCCCCATCCCAAGGAAAAAAATCCATGAGGTCCCAGCAAAACTCTACAGCAAAACCAACACAAATAAATCCCAGATTTGGGCATTTTCCAGAGCAAGAGCCCCCATCCCATCTCTCCCACGCTTCTCCCAAATAACCACATTTCCACCTTGGAGCAAACAAACCCTCCCAGCAGCTGCTGCCTCTTCCCCCTGTCCCACTTTCCCTCCTGGTGTGGGGATTTCATTCCATGAGGAATTAAAGCTCATAGAGCCCCCGCCCCAGCTCTCCCAGCCCCGTTATCCCTCTCACAGCGCGGATCCATCGGCAGCATCCGCCTCGGAGCGCGCTGATGGAGAGGAGCTGCCATTCCCGGGTATCTTTTATTCATGGCCACCGGCTCCTTGGATTACTTTTTGATAAAAAGCCACATTCCCACATTTCAAACATCTCCACTCGCAGCCCGAGGAAGACTCGGAGCTCGCATTTGTTTCCCGGGGAGCTCCATCACCTTGACGGGAGAAGTTCCCGCTCCTGGTGGGAGCCGGGGCTGTCGGGAAGCGGATCCGGCTCCCGAGGGGGACAGGAGGGGTCGTGCCCGGTGACAAACGGGTGACAGAAGGAGCAGGAGCCTCAGTGCCCAGGGGAAGCAGCGGGAATTCGGCAGCCAGGGAAGGTTTGGGGGATGCAGTTCCGTCCCCTGGGGTTTGTCCCCTGGATGTCCCCAGGGCAGCACCCCAGTGCCACTTCCAGAGCCAAACATGGGGAAAAACAGAGCCTGGGAGGTGACACTGGTACTGGGGGTGACACTGGTACTGGGGGGTGACACCGATGCCAGGGGGGCGGCACCAGTATTGGGGGGTGACACCAATGCTGGGAGGTTGGCACTGATGTTGAGAGGGTGATACTGATGCCAGGACGGTGACACTGATAGTGGGGAGTGGCACCAATGCCAGGAAGGTGACACTGATGCCAAGAAAGTGACACCGATGCCAGGGCAGTGACACTGATACTGGGGGTGACACTGATGCCAAGAGGGTGACACCGATGCCAGGGCAGCGACACCGATATTGCGGAGTGTCACCAATGCCAGGAAGGTGACACTGATGCTGAGAGGGTGACACCGATGCCAGAGCAGTGACACCGATATTGCGGAGTGGCACCAATGCCAGGAGGGGGACATTGATGGCTGGGTGGTGACACTGATGACCAGGAAGGTGACACCAATGCTAGGGAGGTGACACTGATGGCCAGGGGCTGACACTGATACCAGGAAGGTGCCACCAGTGCTAGGGAGGTGACACTGATGCCTGGGTGGTGACACCAATGCCAGGAGGGTGACACTGATGACCAGACAGTGACACCAATGCCAGGAGGGTGACACTGACAGCTGGGGGCTGGCACTTGTGACCCGGAAGTTGACACTGATGGCCATGGCAATGACACCAATGCCAGGATGGTGACGCCAATGCCAGGAGGGTGACACTGATGACCAGGGGCTGACACTGATGACCAGGAAGGTGCCACCAGTGCTAGGGAGGTGACACTGCTAGCCGGGCAGTGACACCAATGCCAGGAAAGTGACACTGATGACCGGGGGTGACACCAATGCCAGGAAGGTGACACCAACCCCAGGGAGGTGACACAGATGACTGGGCAATGACACCAACCCCAGGGAGGTGACACAGATGACCAGGGCAATGACACCAACCCCAGGGAGGTGACACTGATGACTGGGCAATGACACCAATGCCAGGAGGGTGACACTGATGACCAGGGCAATGACACCAATGCCAGGAGGGTGACACCAACCTCAGGGAGGTGACACAACCCCTGCCCCACACCCCAAGACCCCGCCGGCACCCCCTTTACCTGCACAGGTGATCCGCCCGGCAGGCGCCGCGCAGGTCCAGGCAGTTGGGCTTCTCCTTGTCCTCGTAGGAGCAGGAGGGGACGATGGTCTGGCGGCGGCGCTCGGCGCATGCCGGGTCCTTGCAGGAGCAGAAGAGCAGGCGGAAGGTGAACTCGCCGGGCACGCGGTCGAAGAACTGGCGCAGGGCCTTGTGGCACTTGCGGCGGCTGCAGGGCTCGGTGGCCGACAGCTCCCGGCTGCAGGTGGAGATGTAGCCCGAGCGCAGGCGCTTGCAGTTGTCGTTGAGGTTGCAGGCCTTGGCCGCGTCCAGGCAGTGGTTGCTCTTGGAGGTGGTGGCCGGGTCCATTCCTGCCCAGGGAAGAGGATATTTGGGGTCAGGAAGGTGGGGAGGGATGGATGGAGGGGTGGTTGTAAAGTTGGGGAGGTGGCGTCAAAGGTGAGAAGATGAGATTGAGGTGGGCCTTGGCCTTGACCCCAGGAGGTGCCCTCAAGGCTGGGGAGATGCCATCAAAAGCATCCTTAAACTGGGATTGGGAGATTCCCTCAAAAACACCCTTAAGCTGGGACTGGGAGATGATCTCCAAGCTGGGGAGATGCCCTCAAAAATGCCCTTAAACTGGGCTTGGGAGATGCCCTCAAGGCTGGGGAGGTGCCTTCAAAAGCATCCTTAATCTGGGATTGGGAGATGTCCTCAAACCTGGGATGAAGAAATGCTGTTGACCTGGGATGGGGAGGAACCTTCAAAGCTGGAGAGATGTCCTCAAAACTGGAGCAGGGAAAAGCCCTCAAACCCAGTGAGATAGCCTCAAACCCGGAGAGACACCCTCAAAACCTGGAGAGGACACCCTCAAAACCCGGGGAGATGCCCTCAAAACCTGAGGAGATGCCCTCAAACCCGGGGAGATGCCCTCAAAACCCGGGGAGATGCCCTCAAAACCCGGGGAGATGCCCTCAAAACCTGGGGAGATGCCCTCAGAAGCAGGATGGGGAAGTGTCCTTGACCTGGGGAAGATGTGACAGGTGTCGTGTCACCCCCGTGGCATCGGTGTCACCTCCCAGCATCTCCAGCCCAGCCCATCCCTGGGCTGACCCCGTCCCATTCCAGGCACAATCTGTGGGATCCACAACCCCCAAGCCGGGGATCTCTGGGCGGAATCCAGGCCGGGAATTTACAACGTTTCTGTCCTTTCGTCAATTCTTCAAAGAATAGTTATTAATTATTAATTAATTAATGATTATTCAACTCCAAAAGTGGAATAATCAACCCAACTCCACTGCGGCCCCCGCAGCCCCTCCTGGGGCTCCCCAAAAGTGGAGCAGCTCCAGACAGGGATGAAAGGGACGAGAGGATCAAATCTGTATCCATCTGGGAATCCCATCCGGAATCCATCCCGGGAATCTCATCCAGAATCCATCCTGGGAATGCCACCTTGAATCCATCCTGGGAATTCCATCCCAGGAATCCCATCCTGGGAATCCCATCCTGCATCCATCCCGGGAATCTCATCCAGAATCCATCCTGGGAATCCCATCCCGGGAATCTCATCCAAAATCCATCCTGGGAATCCCATCCTGAACCCATCCTGGGAATTCCATCCCAGGAATCCCATCCTGGGAATGACACCTTGAATCCATCCCGGGAATCCCATCCAAAATCCATCCTGGGAATCCCATCCAAAATCCATCCTGGGAATGCCACCCTGAATCCATCCTGGGAATTCTATCCCAGGAATCCCATCCTGAAGCCATCCTGGGTATCCCGTCCCGGGAATCCCATCCCGTGTCCATCATGGGAATCCCATCCAGAATCCACCCTGGGAATCCCATCCTGAATCCATCCCAGGAACCTCATCCTGGGAATGGCACCCTGAATCCATCCTAGGAATGCCATACTGGGAATCCCATCCTGGGAATCCCATCCCATGTCCATCCGGGGAATCCCATCCAAAATCCATCCTGGGAATCCCATCCAGAATCCATCCTGGGAATCCTATCCAGAACCCATCCCAGGAATCCCATCCATGGAATCCCATCCCATGTCCATCCTGGGAATCCCATCCCAGGAATCCCATTCCATGTCCATCTGGGAATCCCATCCAGAATCCCATCCTGGGAATCCCATCCCAAATCCATCCTGAGAGTCTCATCCCGGGAATACCATCCCATATCCATCCTGGGAATCCCATCCCGCCTCCATCCCAGGAATCCCATCCTATATCCATCCCTCAAATCCCATCCTGCAAATCCCATCCCTCAGGAGAGGACGGGTGAGGTCAAGCCCCAGCCTGGGAACAAACGCTGAATTTTCCCTTTTTTTTTTTTTTTTTTTTTTTCTTGGGAATGATGGATCACCCTCCATGGCCCAGGTGCTGCTTCTGAATTCTCCTCATCCCTCCACATCCCGGCCAAATCCACGGATTCTCCTCCACTGCCTCCCAGCTCCTGTTGGCGCCAAGCAAGGCTCCTAATTGGCCTGATTGGAGGGTGCTGCTAATTAACAGAACAGGGGATGGACACATCAAGGGGGAAAATGGGATTGGAGAGGCGGGGAAAAGGAGGATTTAGGTGGGAAAAGGTGGATTAGAGAGAAGGGGAAAATAGGGATTTAGGCGGGGGAAAAGGGGATAGAAGAGGTGGGGAAAAGGAGGATTAAGGTGGGAAAAGGAGGATTTAGGTGGGAAAAATGGGATTGACAAGGTGGGGAAAAGGAGGATTTAGCTGGGGAAAGGGGGGATTGGAGTGGTGGGGAAAGGAGGATTTAGGTGGGAAAAAGAGGATTTAGGTGGGAAAAGGAGCATTCAAGAGGTGAGGAAAAGGCGATTGATGAGAAGGGGAAAAGGAGGATTTAAGAGACTGGGGGACACCACAGGGTCTCTTTACTCCCCCTGGTTTTGGGGGATGCCTTGAGCCCTCCCTGCAGCCCAGCTCACCCCAGCCCCCAGCCCTGGCAGGGCCGAGCAGCAGATTCCCGGCACAAAGGCGGGATCTGGGGATCCGTGGGAAGCGGCAGCCGATTGTCTCCTCCTCGGGAGCTTCGCTCCTGCCCTGCCCGAGACCTGCGGGGACCCGGCTGCATCTTAATGGAGCCGCGGCTTTGGAAGCGCCGCGCTCCGGTGGGGAGCTCATTAATAAAGCACGAGCATGAAAATTTCATGAGCAGAGACGGAAACGGGGGCCGAGGAGCTGGGCACGGGGGCTGGGGCCACCAGCTGTCCCCTCTGCGTGTCCCGCTGGGGACAGGGGAGGAGGAGGAGGATGAGGAGGAGGGGGATGGAGCCGCGCTGCCGGGGATGGGGAGGGTTTGGGTGTGGAGAATTCCCAGCTGAAGCCTCTCCCATCTTCCACGGGCTGTGATTTCCTCGGGATCCAGCCGGGATGAGCATCCCGGGGGTCCCGCAGCGTGGGGGAGGAGGCAGCGCTGGCTCCGCGGGCGCTCCGCGCTCTTTACGCGCGGGTTACGCGCAGGTTACGCGCGGTTTGCACAGCCCCTGCTCCCCCAACCACCCCTCCGGGCAATTAACAGCTCCTGCTCCAGGAACAGCTCCAGGAACGCGTTCGGGGCTGGTGGCCCCGGAGGTGCCCGCGGAGGGGACAGGGCAGGGGTGGCAGCAGCAGCGAGGCCACCGCGGTGCTCACAGCCCCAAAATCTCCCGCCCGGCTTTTCCTGCGCCTCCCGGATAATTCAGTGTCTAATCCCCGCTCCAGACTTCCAGCTGGAAAGGTTCCGGATTTGGCAGCTCCAGAGCTTTTCCTGACGCCAATTTAATCCCAAAAAGGCGAGCTGGGGGCGGGAGGGGGTGGCAGCGTCACCCCAAAAAACCCGCGCCGAGCTCCCGGGGAGAATCCACCTGGAAAAGGCTGGAAAATTCCCCCCCGGGGGCTGCAGGGGACAGCGGCGGTGTCACAGCCCCGCTCGGAGGTGTCCCCCGGGAGGGGACAGAGCAGGGGTGGCAGCAGCAGCGAGGCCACCGCGGTGCTCACAGCCCGTTCCTTCCCCCATCCCCAAAATCTCCCGCCCGGCTTTTCCTGCGCCTCCCGGATAATTCGGCGTCTAATCCCCGCTCCAGACTCGCTGCTTTCCAGACTTCCAGCTGGAAAGGTTCCGGATTTTGCAGCTCCAAAGGTTTTTCTGACGCCAGTTTAATCCCCAAAAAAAAGGCGGGAGGGGGTGGCAGCGTCACCCCCAAAAACCCGGGGAGAATCCACCTGGAAAAGGCTGGAAAATTCCCCCCGGGGGCTGCAGGCACAGCGGTGACAGCGGCGGTGTCACAGCCCCGCTCGGAGCTCAGGGGTGTCCCCGAGGCGTGGGGACAGCGGGACCCCCCCAAAACCCCGCAGTGTGGGGGCCTGGGGAGGGTTCGGGAGGAGGAGCCGAGGGAGGAGGGCTGGGGAGGGGGTGAGGGGGGCACGGGGAGGTTGCGATGGAAATGGACGGGAAAACCCAAACGGCCGAGGGCGAAGGCAGAGACTGGGGTCCGCGGAGGAGGACACGGGGGTGCTCTGAGGGACACTGGGATGCTCCAGGGGACACAGGGATGCTCCAAGGGACACAGGGATGCTTCAAGGGACACAGGGACGCTCCAAGAGACACTGGGATGCTCCAAGGGACACTGGGATGCTCCAAGGGGTTCCAAGGGACACAGGGATGCTCCAAAGGGACACAGGGATGTTCCAAGGGACACTGGGATGCTCCAAGAGGCACAGGAATATTCTAAAGGGACACAGGGATGCTCCAAAGGGGCACAGGGACGCTCCAAGGGACACAGGGATGCTCCAGGGTGTTCCAAGGGATACAGGGGTGTTCCAAGGGGCTCAAGGATGTTCTAAGGGACCCAAGGATGTTCCAAAGGGATTCCAATGGACACAGGAATGTTCCAAGGGACATTGGGATGCTCCAAGAGGCACAGGAATATTCTAAAGGGACACAGGGACGCTCCAAGGGACACAGGGACGCTCCAAGGGATACAGGGGTGTTCCAAGGAGCTCAAGCATGTTCTAAGGGACCCAAGGATGTTCCAAAGGGATTCCAATGGACACAGGAATGTTCCAAGGGACACAGGGATGCTTCAGAGGGCTCAAAGATGCTCCAAAGGGACACAAGGATGTTCCAAAGGGGTTCCAAGGGATGCCCCAAGGGGTTTCCAGGGACACGGGAATGTTCTAAGGACTACAGGGATGCTCCAAAGGGCTCAAAGATGCTCCAAGGGACACTGGGATGCTCCAAAGGGATCCTCCAGAGGATTCCAAAGGGACACTGGGATGCTCCAAGAGGCACAGGAATGTTCTAAAGGGACACAGGGATGTTCCAAGGGGTTCCAAGGTGTTCCAGGGGACCCAGGGATGCTCCAAAGGGCTCAAAGATGCTCCAGGGGACACTGGGATGCTCCAAAAGGACACAGGGATGCTCCAAGGGGTTTCAGGGGATACAGAGATGTTCTAAGGGACACAGGGATGCTCCAAAGGGACACAGGGATGCTCCAAAGGGACACAGGGATGCTCCAAGGGGTTCCAAGGGATGTTCCAAGGAGTTCCAGGGCACACAGGGATGTTCTAAGGGACCTAAGGATGCTCTAAAGAGTTCCAAGGGACACAGGGATGCTCCAGAGGGCTCCGAGATGCTCCGAGGGGTTCCAGGGGAGCCAGGGATGTTCTAAGGGACCCAGGGATGCTCCAGGGGTCTCAGCATCCCTCTCCCAGCAGCTTCCCAGAGCTTGGGGCTGCTGCCCCAGGGAGGGGACAGCAAACAGGGCCCCCCTCAGCTCCCAGCCCATCCCGAGGGTCCCAAATCCTGCTGAACACCAAGAATTCCACGGGGAATTCCACGGGAAGGGCTGCACCCCCGCTGGAGCCAGGGCTGCCTTTGTGCCTCTCCCAGTGCTGGGGACAACACAAATTCAGGGAATCCCAGGAATTCCAGCTTTTCCAGCCATTTTCCAGAAACCCAGACTGGAATGAACTCTTGGGGAGACCCTGCAATAAATAAACACCAGGATCTGGTTTGGGATGATCCTAGAATGAATGAACACCAGGATTTGTTTGGGATGACCCTGCAATAAATAAACACCAGGATCTGGTTTGGGATGATCCTGCAAATAATAAACACCAGGATCTGGTTTGGGATGACCCTCCAATAAATAAACACCAGGATCTGGTTTGGAGAGACCCTAGAATGAATAAACCCCAGGATTTGTTTGGGGAAGACCCTACAATAAATAAATTCTGGAAGCAAAGAGCTAAAACCCTAAATCCCAGCCCGGGATGGTCTGAAACAGAAACAACCCACCCCAAAACCGCATCAAAACGACGCTCAGGACGCCAAATTTGGGGGGAAGAGAAGGGGAGGAGAGGCTGGAGGAGCCGAGGAGGATGGAGGGAGGGGAGGGATGGAGGATTTCCCTGGCTGGGAGCAGCTCTGTGCTCGAGGCAGGAGATAAAACACGGAGCTTTCATTACCTGAGAAAATTGAAGCGAGTCTGAATATATCAGAGAGACGAGAGGTGACCGGCTCGTACGGGGAGGCTTCATAAAACTCCTCTCCTTCGGCGGGGAATAAAAAAAGGGAGAGAAAAAAAAAAAGCAAATTAAAGCCCGTGGTGAATAATCTCAGCCAGTTCCAGGCACAGGCACCCCCCCTGGTTCGGGGAGGGAAAAGCCGAAAAGGGTTCCAGGCGCTGGGATTAAAGGGAAAAGGGGATTTGGGAGAGGTTCTTTGGCCAATCCCAAAGGATTCCGGGAGCGGAGGGAATTGGGGTTGGGATATTCCAGGGGGTGGGTACTGAGCTCGAGGCTGGAAGTTTTGGGGTCCCCACTCAACTCTGGGTTCTTCTGTTGTGAGAAAATCCCCCCTAAAAAAACCTAAAAACCTGTTCTCAACTCTGGGTTCTTTTTATTGCTACAAAATTCCCTAAAAATACCTAAAAAAATCTTTTAAAACCCTAAAAAAGCCCTAAAAGCCTGTTCTCAACTCTGGGTTCTTTCATTGCGGCAAAATCCCCTAAAAACACCTAAAAACCCCTAAAAATCCTAAAAAATCCTAAAAAACTGTTCTCAACTCTCTCAATTGTTGCAAAATCCCCCAAAAACACCTGAAAAACCCTAAAAACCTGTTCTCAACTCTGGGTTCTTTTATTGTGATAAAATCCCGTAAAAACACCCAAAATCCCAAAAACCTGAAATACATAAAAACCCGTTCTCAGCTCTGGGTTCTTTTATTGTGACAAAATCCCCTAAAACCACTTAAAAAAACTTTAAAAACCTGTTCTCAGCTCTGGGGGTTTTTATGGTGACAAAATCCCCTAAAAACACCTAAAAAACCCTAAAAATTCTCAACTCTGGATTTGTTTATTGTTACAAATTCCCCTAAAAATGGAATTTGGGACTCGCTTGGAAACCCTTGTGTGGAAATCCCAGCGGGGAGCGAAGCAGGAGGGTTTGCTCTGAGCTCGGTGACATTCCCAGGAAATTTGGGAGGGAAATCCCAAAATTTGTGAGGGAAAGACCCCGCTGGGATGTCCCTGTTCCCTGCGGGTTCCCAGCGATGTCACTGCTGCTCTCAGGGTGATGGAATTTGGGGACAACACCCCGAGGGCAGCTCCTGATCCTCCTGATCCTCACCAGGAATGGGATCAGGATCCAAACCCCGCTCCAGGCCATTCCCAGGAAATTTGGGAGGAAAATTTGGGAGGGATCTGAGATGTCCCTGCTCCCCACGGGCTCACACCGCTGCTCTCAGGGTGATGGGATTTGGGGACAATGCCCTGAGGGCTCCCCCTGATCGTCCCCAGGAATGGGATCAGGATCCAAATCTGCTCCAGGCCATTCCCAGGAAAATTGGGAGGGAAATTTGGGAGGGAACTGAGATGTCCCCGTTCCCTGTGGGCTCCCACTGCTGCTCTCGGGAGGATGGGATTTGGGGACAACACCCCAAAAGCCACTCCTGAGCAGCACCAGGAATGGGATCAGGATCCAAATCGTGCTCCAGGCCATTCCTGGGAAATTTGGGTGGGAACTGGGATGTCCCTGTTCCCTGAAGGTTCCCAGCAGTGTCCCTGCTGCTCTCAGGGCGATGGGATTTGAGGACAGCACCCCAAGGGCTACCCAGGAATGGGAACAGGATCCAAACCTGCTCCAGGCCATTCCCAGGAAATTTGGGAGGAAAATTTGGGAGGGAACTGGGATGTCCCCGTTCCCTGCAGGCTCCCAGTGCTGCTCGGGGGATTGATGGAATTTGGGGACAACGCCCCGAGGGCTCCCCCTGATCATCCCCAGGAATGGGATCAGGATCCAAATCCTGCTCCAGGCCATTCCCAGGAAATTTGGGAGGGAACTGAGATGTCCCTGTTCCCTGTGGGCTCCCACTGCTGCTCTTGGGGCATTGGAATCTGAGCAGCACCAGGAATGGGATCAGGATCCAAACCCCACTCCAGGCCATTCCCATGAATTGTGGGAGGAAAAGACCCCGCTGGGATGCTGGGATGCTGGGCTGGGCTGTCCCCATCCCAAGCGCAGTGGGATTTGGGGACAATGCCCCGAGGGCAGCTCCTGATCCTCACCAGGAACAGGATCAGGATCCAAATCCCACTCCAGGCTATTCCCAGGAAATTTGGGAGGGAACTGGGTTGTCCCTGCTCCCTGTGGGTTCCCAGCGATGTCACCGCTGCTCTCAGGGCGATGGGATTTGAGGACAACACCCCAAGGGCCGCTCCTGATCTTCCCCAGGAATGGGAACAGGATCCAAATCCTGCTCCAGGCCATTCCCAGGAAATTTGGGAGGGAACTGAGATGTCCCCATTCCCTGTGGGCTCCCACTGCTGCTCTCGGGGTGATGGGATTTGGGGACAACACCCCAAAAGCCACTCCTGAGCAGCACCAGGAATGGGATCAGGATCCAAATCCTGCTCCAGGCCATTCCTGGGAAATTTGGGAGGGAACTGGGATGTCACTGTTCCCTGAAGGTTCCCAGCGGTGTCCCTGCTGCTCTCAGGGCGATGGGATTTGAGGACAGCACCCCAAGGGCCACCCAGGAATGGGATCAGGATCCAAACCTGCTCCAGGCCATTCCCAGGAAATTTGGGAGGGAAATTTGGGAGGGAACTGAGATGTCCCCGTTCCCTGCAGGCTCCCAGTGCTGCTCTGGGGATTGATGGAATTTGGTGACAACACCCCATGGGTCACTCCTGAGAATCACCAGGAATGGAATCAGGATCCAAATCCCACTCTGCAGCAACATTCCTGGGAAATTTGGAAGGGAACTGGGATGTCCCTGCTCCCTGCAGCTTCCCAGAGACGTCACCACTGCTCTCGAGGTGATGGAATTTGGGGACAACACCCCAGGGGCTGCCCCTGATCATCCCCAGGAATGGGATCGGGATCCAAACCCTGCTCCAGACCATTCCCTCTCCCCTCCCTGCCTCTCCCGCTCGAATCCAGCGCGTTCAGGCAGCCCCGCGAACTCCATCGCTGCCATAAATAATTAAACACCCGCTTGACTCCCGCTGCTCGCCGGGGAAATTACCGAGCATTACCAAGGCCCCGGACCTGCCCCGAGCCGCAATTAACCCTCGGGAAGGAGGCTGGAGCCTCCCTAATAGCAGGGAGAGCTCGGAGGGGAGGAGGGGAACCCCGAAATCTCCGCTAAAAGGCACAAATTTGCGTCGCTCGCTGGTTCGAGCGGATCGCCGCAAAGCTTCTGCCTCTCCCCAAAGCTCAGCTGAATCGCCGCTCTTCCCTTCTCCTCCTCCTCCAGGTGCAATTGCCATCCCAACTCCCTCATTCATTCCCAAAAATACCCCGGGAAACTGCTCCAGGAGGGCAGCTAATGAGCGGGAGAAAACAATAAAGGTGTAATTCCTGCTCTGGGCCGGGGTTTGGGGGCTCTGATTCCTGCGCTGACCCAGATTTGAAGGGAATTTCACCCAGGAGGGCCCTGGACTCAGGTACGGCTCTCCCACATCCTCTGGAAGAGTTTTCCCATCCTCTGGAACAGATTTTCCATCCTCTGGAACAGATTTTCCAGTTTTCCCACCCTCTGGAACAGATTTCCCACCCTCTGGAAGAGTTTTCCCACCCTCTGGAACAGATTTCCCAGTTTTCCCACCCTCTGGAACAGATTTTTCACCCTCTGGAAGAGTTTTCCCCACCCTCTGGAACAGATTTCCCAGTTTTCCCACCCTCTGGAACAGATTTTTCACCCTCTGGAAGAGTTTTCCCACCCTCTGGAACAGATTTCCCAGTTTTCCCATCCTCTGGAAACAGATTTTTCACCCTCTGGAAGAGTTTTCCCACATCCTCAGGTACAACTCCTCCACCCTCAGCTCCAGCTTTCCCGCCCTCGGCCGCACCTTTCCCACAGAATTCCAGAATTCCCGGCCTGATTTGGGCTGGAAAGGGCCCTAAAAATCTCATCCCAACACCCCCTCCCAGGGGCAGGGAGCTCTGCCACCAGCCCAGGGGATTTTGGCACAAAGGCAGGTGGGTTTGGGGGCTCAGTGCTGAGGCTGGTGGGGTTTTAATCTGGATTTCCCTGGAGGTTTTAATCTCAATTTCCCGGGGTTCCCATTTCTCTTTTCTGGGCTGTTCATCTGCCCTGCCTGAGCTGCTCACCTGGGGGTTTGAATCTGAATTTCTTGGATTTTCACCTGGATTTCCCACGGCGCCCATTTTTCCTCCCTGGGCTCCACCTCTGTTCTATCTAGAGATAGCAACCCCCTCCCCATCCCCATCCCCCCAGGGCACTCCATTGGGGTCTCCCCCACCCCAAAACGCTCTTTGAGGGTCTCCCCATCACCCCAGGGTGCTCCTTTAGGGTCACCCCATCACCCCAGGGTGCTCCTTTGGGGTCTCCCCATCCCCATCATCCCATGCTGATCCATTGGGGTCTCCCGCTTCCCATTACCCCAGAATGCTCCTTTGGGTTCTCCCACACCCCAAAAAGCTCCTTTAGGGTCTCCCCATCACTCCAGGGCACTTCTTTGGGGTGTCTTCATCATTCCACGCTGATCCATTGGGATCTCCCCATCCCCATCACCCCAGGTGATCCTTTAGGGTGTCCTCATGCCCATCCCCCAACCCCATCACCCCAGGGTGATCCATTGGGATCTCCTCCACCCCAAAATGCTCCTTTGGGATTTCCCCCCGCCCCAAAACTCTCCTTTGGAGTCTCCCCATCACCTCACACTGATCCATTGGGGTCTCCCCCTCTCCATCACCCCAAGAGTGCTCCTTTAGGGTCTCCCCATCCCCATCACCCCAAGGTGCTCCTTTGGATCTCCCCATCACCCCAAAACGCTCCTTTGGGATCTCCCCATCCCTCCAGGGCACTCCTGTGGGATCTCCCCATCCCCATCACCCCAGGTGATTCTTTAGGGGTGTCCTCATGCCCATCCCCAACCCCATCACCCCAGGGTGATCCATTGGGATCTCCCCCACCCCAAAACGCTCCTTTAGGATCTCCCCATCACCCCATGCTGATCCATTAGGGTCTCCCCATTCCCATCACCCCAAGATGCTCCTTTGGGCTCTCCCCCACCCAAAACTTCTCCTTTGGGCTCTCCTTCACCCCAAAATGCTCCTTTGGGATCTCCCCCACCCCAAAACTCTCCTTTGTGATCTCCCCTACCCCAAAATTCCTCCTTTGTGATCTCCCCTATCCCAGAATGCTCCTTTAGGATCTCCCCATCACCCCACGCTGATCCATTGGGATCTCCCCATTTCCCCCACTCCAAACCCCTTCTTTGGGATCTCCCCGACCCCAAAACACTCCCTTTAGGATCTCCCCATCACCCCACGCTGATCCATTGGGGTCTCCCCATTTCCCCCACCCCAACCCCCTCCTTCAGCCCCCTCCATACCTTCGGCCAGCCCCAGGTGGATGCTCCAGTAGATCTGCAGGCACCTGCAGCTCCTTCTTCATGCCCCTCTTGCAGCGGCAGCGCTCCAGGGGGCTCTCCTGCAGCACCCCCAGGGCCAGCTGGCACTCGCGGCTTGGCCAGCAGCGTGTTCCTGTCGCGCCCGGCCCAGGCACTGCCGCAGCGTGCGGTACCGGGAGCTGCAGCCCGCGTCGGCCGCGCACAGCTCCGTGGCTCGCACGCAGTCCACGGGCACGGGGGGCGGCCCGGCCAGCGAGCGCAGCATCTCATCTGCCACGGGGAGGGAGGGAGAGGAGGGCACGGTTAGGGAGGAAGGTGAGCATTGACCCCAAGAAGCGCCCCAGATAGGGTAGATGGGGACCCTGGGACGAGAAAACGGGCAGGGAATTTGGATTAAAATCCTAGATGAAAATCCCAGGAAATTCAGGTTACAATCCCCAAAAAATTCCAATAAAATCTGCAGGATATTCAGGTTAAAACCCTCAGGTTGAAACCCCCAGGAAATTCAGATAAAATCTGCAGGATATTCAGATTAAAACCCCCAGGTGAGCAGCCCAGCTCCGAGGCTCGCACGCAGTCCACGGGCACGGGGGGCGGCCCGGCCAGCGAGCGCAGCATCTCATCTGCCACGGGGAGGGAGGGAGAGGAGGAAGGTGAGCAACAAGCACTGACCCAAAGGAGCACCCAGATAGGGTAGATGAGGACCCCAGGAAGGAAAATGGATAGGGAATTCAGATTAAAAAGCCCAGGGGATTCAGATAAAATCTGCAGGTAACTCAGATGAAAACCCCAGATGAAAATCCCAGGGAATTCAGATTAAAAACCCCCGAGAATCAGATAAAATCCCCAGGAAATTCAGATTAAAACCCCCAGGTGAGCACGCCAGATAGGGCAGATGGGGACCCCGGGAGGGAAAATGGGCAGGGAATTCAGGTTAAAACCCTCAGAGAATTCAGATTGAAACCCCTGGGAAGGAGAAGTTGGCACCCCAGGAAATTCAGATAGGCGCCCCAGATGAGCACCCCAGATAGAACAGATGTGAAGCCCAGGGAGGAAAAATGGGCACCCCAGGAAGTTCAGGTTAAAATCCCTGGGAAGTTCAGATTAAAACCCCCAGGTGAGCAGCCCAGCTCCGTGGCTCGCACACAGTCCATGGGCTATGGGGGGCGGCCCGGCCAGCGAGCGCAGCATCTCATCTGCCACGGGGAGGGAGGGAGAGGAGGCAACGGTTAGGGAGGAAGGTGAGCATTGACCCCAGGAAGCGCCCCAGATAGGGTAGATGGGGACCCTGGGGACAGAAAATGGGCAGGGAATTCGGATTAAAATCCTAGATGAAAATCCCGGGAAATTCAGGTTACAATCCCCAAAAAATTCCAATAAAATCTGCAGGATATTCAGATTAAAACCCCCAGGTGAGCAGCACAGCTCCGTGGCTCACACACAGTCCACGGGCACGGGGGGCGGCCCGGCCAGCCGAGCGCAGCATCTCATCTGCCACGGGGAGGGAGGGAGAGGAGGGCACGGTCAGGGAGGAAGGTGAGCATTGACCCCAAGAAGCGCCCCAGATAGGGTAGATGGGGACCCTGGGACAGAAAACGGGCAGGGAATTCGGATTAAAATCCTAGATGAAAATCCGGGAAATTCAGGTTAAAATCCCAAAAAAATTCCGATAAAATCTGCAGGATATTCAGGTTAAAACCCTCAGGTTGAAACCCCCAGGAAATTCAGATAAAATCTGCAGGATATTCAGATTAAAACCCTCAGGTGAGCAGCACAGCTCCGTGGCTCGCATGCGGTCCACGGGGGCAGCCCGGCCAGCGAGCGCAGCATCTCATCTGCCACGGGGAGGGAGAGGAGGGCACGGTTAGGGAGGAAGGTGAGCACCTCAGGAAGAGCAGATGAAAACTCCCGGGAGGGCAAATGGGCTGGAAATTCAGATTAAAAGCCCAGGAAATCCAGATTCAAACCCCTAGGTGAGCAGTTCAGGTAGGGCAGATGAACATCCCAGGAAAGAGGAATGGGTACCCCAGGAAATTCAGGTGAAAATCCCAGGAAATTCAGGTTAAAACCCCCAGGTGAGCACCCCAGATAGGGCAGATGGGGATGCCAGGAGGAAAATGGGCAGGAAATTCAGATTAAAACCCTAGATGAAAATCCCAGGAAATTCAGGTTAAAACCCTCAGGAAATTCAGATTGAAATCCCCAGGAAGTTCAGGTTAAAACTCTCAGGTGAAAATCCCAGGAAATTCAGATTAAAACCTTCAGGTGAGCACCCCAGACAAGGCAGATGGGGACCCTGGGAGGGAAAATGGGCAGGAAATTCAGATGAAAATCCCAGATGAAAATCCCGGGAAATTCAGATTAAAACCCCAGGGACTTGAGATGGGGGGCGGGGGAGGGAAGGAAAAAGGGGGAAAGGGAAAGGGGGGAAAGGGGGGAAAAAAAGGAAAAAGGGGGGAAAGGGGGGAAAATAAAAAGGAAAAAGGAAAGGGGGGGGGAAAAGGAAAAAGAGGGAAAGGGAAAAGGGGGGAAAGGGGGAAAAAGGGGGGAAAGGGGAAAAGGGAAAGGGGAGGAAAAAGGAAAAGATTCCTCTCTGGGAGGGGCTGGGATGGAATTCCCAGAGGAGCTGTGGCTGCCTCATCCCTGGAAGTGCTTGAGGCCACCTTGGGACGATCGGAGGTGTCCTTGCCCGCGGCAGGGGCAGGAATGAGGCCCCACAATCCTGGAACGATTTGGGTGGGAAGAGACCTTGAAACCACCACGGGCAGGGAGCCCTTCCTTACCCCAGGCTGCTCCAGCCTGGCCTGGAGCAATTCCAGGGAAGTGGGAGGGGAATCTCCTGCTCCCCCCGCAGCCGAGATTGCCAAAAAATGGGAAACTGGGAAAAAAACTGGTGAGGGGTGGGAAGGTGCAGGGTTAACCCCGCACCTCAGCTGGGGGACCTGGCATTCCTTGTTCCATCCAAAGGGATCCATGACCCCGATCCATTCCCGGATCGCGTTCCCGGAGCTCTCCGGAGCCCGGGGAGCAGCGGCTCCATCCCGAGCCCCGGTTCCCGAGCCTGCCTTTGGCTGCTCATCGTTCCCATCCTCGTCACGGGATTTTTAGGGCATCTGACTCATGGGTTTTGGAGCGCTCGGCCTTGGCAGGGCTGCGGGGCTCCAAGAGCCTGTCCTGCAGCACTCCCAGGGAAGTGGGAGCGGAATCTCCTGCTCCCCCCGCAGCCGAGATTCCCGGGAAGGTGCAGGGTTAACCCTCGGCTGATGTTCCTTGTTCCATCCCAAGGGATCGATGACCGCGGTCTGTTCCCGGGGAGCAGCGGCTCCATCCCGATTCCCGATTCCCGGTTCCCGAGCCTGCCTTTGGCAGCTCATCGTTCCCATCCCCGTCACGGGATTTTTAGGGCATCTGACTCATGGGTTTCGGAGCCTTGGCAGGGCCGCGGGGCAGCTGCGGCTCCCAACAGGCGCTTCCCCTCCCGGCGTGGCCCCGGGCCAGCCCGGCCGGCTCCTGTCGCTGTCACCGTCCCTGTCCCCCCTCGGACCCTGCCCCGCATTCCCA
The DNA here is from genome assembly GCA_039654755.1 of Calcarius lapponicus. Classification (NCBI taxonomy): domain Eukaryota; kingdom Metazoa; phylum Chordata; class Aves; order Passeriformes; family Fringillidae; genus Calcarius; species Calcarius lapponicus. The sequence continues at coordinate 66,025 of JBBFKN010000159.1, forward strand.
GAGCCTTCCCCATCATTTCCACATCTGCTTTTCCCCCTGGAAATATTCCTGCTAAACCCGGCCCAGGCACAGCCTGGCTCGTCCCCTCTCGGGGGAGCTGGGGACAGGCACCGCTGGTCCCCCCCGTCCCCAGGGTGATGGGGACAGGACCCGCTGTCACTCCCGGCCTCTTCTCCACCCTCCAGCTCCCAGGAAAAGCCCTGGAGCAGGGAAAATGGGAATTACAGGACCTGGAGGGGGGCGATTGGGAGGGGATCCCTCTCTGTGCCCGCCCGGCCGGCTCCTGCCGCTGTCCCTGTCCCCGCTCGCATCCTGCCCCGCATTCCCACAGCTCCCCCGCCTTGGAGCAGGGAAAAACGGGAATGGCAGGACCTGGAGGGGACCCCGCGCTGCTCCGGGGGGCGATGGGGAGGGGACCCCTCTCTGTGCCCGCCCTGGTGCCCCCCTCGGTGAGACCCCATCCCTGTCCCCTCCTGCCTGGCACAGCTGGCAGCCCCTTCCCAGGCCGGCTCTGGCAGGGGGACAGTGACACCTACAGGAACGCGACAGGGGCCACCCGTGTGTCCCCCCCCAGCGGGCGGGGCGGGTCCCCTGACACCCCCGGGGCTGGGCACGGGGCCCTTCCCTCGGGGGCGGCTGGCACCGGAGCAGGTCCCTGGCACCAGAACGGGTCCCGGGCACCGGAGCGAGTCCCTGGCATGGGAGTGCATCCCTGGCACCAGAACCGGTCCCGGGCACTGGAGTGGGTCTCTCCCCTGGAGCTCCCTTCCCTCAGGAGTGGCTGGCCCTGGAGTGGGTCCCTGGTTCTGCAGTGGGTCCCCGGCACCGGAGCAGGTCCCCAGCACCGGAGCGGGTCCCTGGGCACCAGAGCGGGTTCCTGGGCAGCTCTGCCCACCTTGGGGGCCTCTGAGGAGGGACAGGAGCAGGGTGGGTGGTGCCCAGGTGGGGACAGCTCCGCTGGCTGTGGTCACTCCAAGGAACAGATCCCACAGATCTCACAGGTCCCACAGATCCCACAGGTCCCACAGATCCCACAGATCCCACGGATCCCACAGGTCCCACAGGTCCCACAGATCCCATGGATCCCACAGATCCCACAGATCCCACAGGTCCCAGTGTCTGGGACAGGCCCCGCAGGTCGGGAGAGCATCCAGGAGCCCCCAGAGCCACGTTAGTTCCAGCCTGGAGCAGCAGATTCCGCTCGGGAAGGCCAGGCCAGGCCAGGCCTGGCAGGATTGTATTCCACACGGGAGGCAGGTGGGATCCATGGAGGGGCTGGAGGAGAAACGGGACCCCAAATGCTGATCCTGGGCCTGGGAATGTCAGAGCCAGGGGTGGTGCCTTTGGGATGACGCCTTGGGACTCTGCACCTTCACACACCAGGAAATCCCATCCTGAGGCATCCAAAAAATGGGAAACTGGGAAAAACTGATCCTGCTGCAGCCGTGGCCACAGGGAAACTGCTCCCGGGCATTGGAGACATTCCAGAGATCCACCGGGCACGGAGACTATTCCAGAATTCCATGGAGAGCCATTCCAGAGCTCCACGGGCTGTGGAAAGCCATCCCACAGCTCCACCAGGTCTGGAGATTCCTCCCTCAGCTCCACCGGGTGTGGAGAGCCATTCCAGAATTCCATAGCCATGGAGAACCATCCCCGAGCTCCACCAGGCACGGAGAGCTATTCCACAGATCCACCGGGCATGAAGCTGAGCTCTGCTGGGCTTGGAGAACCATTCCAGAGCTCCAGGGGGTGTGGAGAACCATTCCAGAGCTCCACTGGACATGGAGAACCATTCCAGAGCTCCACTGGACATGGAGAACCGTTCCTGAGCTCTGTTGGGCTTGGAGAACCGTTCCAGAGCTCCACTGGGTGTGAAAAGCCATTCCAGAGCTCCACTGGACCTGGAGAACCATTCCAGAGTTCAACTGGATGTGGAGAAATGTTCCAGAGCTCCAGTGGGTGTGAAGAACCATTCCAGAGCTCCACTGGACATGGAGAACTATTTCAGAGCTCCACTGGGTGTGGAGAACCATTCCAGATCTCCAGGGGGTGTGGAGAACAGTTCAAGAGCTCCAGGGGTTGTGAGAAGCCATTCCAGAGCTCCACTGGACATGGAGAACTGTTCCAGAGCTCCACTGGGCTTAAAGAACCATTCCAGAGCTCCACTGGACATGGAGAAACGTTCCAGAGCTCCAGTGGATGTGGAGAACCATTCCAGAGCTCCACTGGGTGTGGAGAACCGTTCCAGAGCTCTGTTGGGGCTTGGGGAACCGTTCCAGAGCTCCAGGGGGTGTGAAAAGCCATTCCAGAGCTCCACTGGACATGGAGAACCATTCCAGAGCTCCACTGGGTGTGGAGAACCGTTCCAGAGCTCTGCTGGGGCTTGGGGAACCGTTCCAGAGCTCCACCACGTTCCAACCTCTCCCAGCTCAGCTCCAGCTCCAGCTCACACTTCTCCAGGAGCCTCTTCCCACAAATCCCCTCCTCCAGCCACGTTCCTGTCCCCACGGGCAGGGCAGGGCCCCATCCTCGCCCTGGCACCACCTGGAACACCCTCGGGTGCCCTCCCAGTGCCAGGCGGGCCGGGTTGGGAACCCCACAAGAAATCCACCCTCGGGGAGCAGCAGGGATGAGCGGTGTGGGCGAGCTGCCCCCGATCCTCCTGGTTTTTACCATTTCCCCACTTTTTCCCCCACGGTTTTGCAGGGATCGGGGTCCTGCCAGCCCCTCGGTGGCACCGCCGGGAGCGGGAAGGGCGGGCACAGCCCTTTGTCGTGCTGCCCCCAAATCACGCAGGATCTGGGGCTTTTTCCAGCCTGGGCACTTTCCCCGGAGCCTCCCGGCTCCTCATTCCCACCGAGGAGTTTGAGCGGAGGGGGAAGCTGAGGACGGGGATGATTTTCTATCCCCCCCAAAAAACACAGAGCCGCCCTCCCCGAACTCCCGGCGCTGAAACATCTGCAGAGAATTCCCGGCTAATCCTCGGCAGGCTCGGGGGTGCCGGAGCACAGCGAGGGTTTGCACAAGGCGCTGGCCGCTCTTCCTGCCGCTTCTCCCGGCTCCAGCAGCCTCTTGCCGAGCTCTGATCCACGTTCTCCTGCTCTGCTGCTGCCGGAGAGCTTCGGACAGCCGGCAGCTTTAGAGGGGAATGGTTCTCCTGGCCAGGATCGCCCCGGAACACGCAGATTCCCAGCCAGGACCAGGCAGGGATTTTCTGGCTTCCCGGGAATGATCCCGGCTGGGAAGAGCTGGATATTCCCCGCTCCAGGATCCTCAGAGCATGGTCACCCCATCCCTGGATCTGGGGGTGCAGGGTCCCTGCTGGGGGTCCCCAAAGCCTCGGGGACACCCAGGGACATGGGGGGGACACCCAGGGATGGGGGACAGGGTCCTGCTTCGATGCCAACCCCACAGAATCTGGGAAGAGCTGGATGTTCCCCACTCCAGGATCCTCCGAGCGAGGCCACACCGTGGTCACCCCATCCCTGGATCTGGGGGTGCAGGGGCCCTGCTGGGGGTCCCCAGAACCTCGGGCATACCCAGGGATGGTTGTGGGGACACCAGAAATGGGGGGCAGGGTCCTGCATCGATGCCAACCCCGCTGTGAGGGCGGGTGGGCCCTGGTTTGGATGCCTGAGGTGGGGCACCCCTGTCCCCCTGGGGGTCCCTGCGCCCCAAATTTCCCCCCGAGCCATCCAGCTGTGCCCGGACACACGTCCAGCGGTCCAGCTGTGCCCCCGGCCAGGCTGGAGCGCTCTTCCCCCCCTCTGCACGGGGGTGTCCCCACTCGTGTCCCCAGTGTCCCTTTCTCTGTGTCTGAGGGCTCCACCCGAGCCCCCCGACCCCGGGCAGGGGCTCCCCCATTCCAGGGCTCTGTCCCCCCTCCCCAAAGGTCTGGGGGCGCCCCTCCATGGCTGGGGTGGCGCTGGGAGCCGGGCAGAGCCCGCGGACCCCGTTCCACCGGGAGCTCCCCGCGGACCCCGAGCCCCCCGAACGAGGCTGTGCCAACCTTCAGGTGTCCCCCAGCGGCCTCCTGTCCCTGTCCCTTGTCCCCCGTGCCTGTCCCCGAGCCCAGGGCGGCTCCGCAAAGTTCTCCGGGCGCTGCAGCGAGCCGGGATCGCATCCCCGGCAGCCGCGGGCTGCGGGAACCGGGAGCGGCCCCGGGAGCGCGGCGCGCCCGAGCCGCGGAGGGCGAACCCTCAACATCTCCCGTTCCCTTTCCTTTTCACCCCCAACCCAGCGCGGGTTCTGCGGGTGCTCCCCTTCCCCTTCCCGGCGGCGGCTGCCGGGGATCGGGAGCGTTCTCCGGGCACGGAGCTCCGAGCCGAGCCCGGGGACGGCGATTCCCCCGCGCAGGAACCGGAGCCACCGGCTCAACTTTGCCCAGCGAGTGTCCCCAGCGCGTTCCCAAGCTCTGGAACGATCGGGGGGAGGACGGAGGGCAGCAGGAGGGGGAGATCTCCCCCGAAACGCAAATCCCGCTTCGCCAAGGGGAGCGGGGATGGGAGACGGGCAGGGCTGGGCTGCGGGCTGATCCTGCCCGCTCCGGCCCCGAGGGGGCGGCTGGGCTGGTGTCCCCCTTGTCCCCCGTGTCCCCCGAGTCCCCTGAACCCCCCGTGTCCCCCTCCCCGCTTCAAGTTGCCGGGGAATGGGGAATGAAGTTGAACCGTGCCTCTCCCGTGCCGCAGCGCCGGGGCCGGCTCGGAGGGGCTCGCCCGCCGCCCCAGCCCCCGCAGCCCCTCGCCCGGGGGGGGACGCGCCACCTCGGGCAGGCGACAGCCGCCAGCACCCCCGCCGGGGCCACTCACCTACGAGGAGGACGATGCAGAAGGCGTTTGCCAGGATCATGGTAGGGAATCCACGCGCTCCTCCACGTGTGCGAAAAAATTATGTTAAAAATCGGGCAGAAAAAAAAAAAAAAAAAAAAAAAAAAAAGAGGGGGGGAGGGGGGGGAGGACAAAAAAAAAAAAAAAAGAATAAATCCCAAGGCGGTCAGGTAGATCCCAAATCCGAGGCGGAGGGAAGGAAGGGGGGTTGCTCCGCCCGGCCGGAGCCGGGTCCTCAGCCGCTCGCCGCCTCCCGCATCCCCGCCGGGCTCCGCTGCGCGCTCCGGGCTCCGCCGGGCTCCCGCCGGCTTCTGCCGAGCTCCGGCTGCCGGGGAGGGGGCGCGGCGAGGGGCGGCTGCGCTCCGCCGAGCCCCGGCGAAGGGGCAGAGCCGGCGGGGCCGCCGTCCCCTCCCCGCCCCTCCGCCGGGGCCGCCCTTCCGCCCGGGGCGGGGGGTCGGGGGGGGGCTCGGTGCGGAGCTGCCCTCGTTATCCTCCATCCCCGTGTCCCCATCCATCCATCCATCCATCCATCCATCCGTCCGTCCGTCCGTCCGTCCTGGCTGGGATGCACCTGCCCCGCGCTGCCGCAGAGCCCGAGGCGAGACCCCCCCAGCCCTCCCCAAATTCCGCCCCCCGGCTCCGGCCGAGGGGGAGAGAAGAGGGGACAGCCGGGGGGGCTGCAGGGACAAGGGGGCACATCCCGGGGTGGGTCACAGCCGTGGGGGTGGCAGGGACAAGGTGGCACATCCCAGGAGATGTGACAGCCGTGGGGGTGGCAGAGGGACACTGGGACGAGGTGGCACATCCCTGGGTGGGTGGGTGACAGCCATGGGGGGTGACAGCAGGACATCAGGGGGCTGCAGGGACAAGGAGCCACATCCCAGGGTGGGTGACAACCATGAAGGTGGCAGAGGGACACCAGGACAAGGTGCCACATCCCTGGGTGGGTGGGGTGACAGCCATGGGGGTGGCAGAGGGACACCAGGACAAGGTGCCACATCCCTGGGTGGGTGGGTGACAGCCACTGGGGTGGAGAGGGACCCTGGGACAAGATGCCACAACCCAGGACGGGTGACAGCCATGGGAGTGGCAGAGGGACACCGGGACAAGGTGCCACATTCCTGGGTGGGTAACAGCCATGGGGGTGGCAGAGGGACACTGGGACAAGGTGCCACGTCCCAGGATGTGTGACAACTGTGAAGGTGGCAGAGGGACACCAGGGGGCTGCAGGGACAAGGTGCCACGTCCCTGGGTGGGTGACAGCCATGGGGGTGGCAGGGGACAAGGTGCCACATGCCAGGAGATGTGACAGCCATAGGGGTGGCAGAGGGACACTGTGGGACTGCAGGGACAAGGTGCCACCTCCCTGGGTGGGTGACAACCGTGGGAATGGGAAAGGGTGGGAACTCTGGGGTGGGGAAGAGTCCCTGGGTGAGGGATGACCTTGGGAGTGGGAAATGGGGACACCCTGGGGGTGGCAAAGGGACACCAGGAGGCTGCAGGGACAAGGTGCCACATCCCTGGGTGGGTGGGTGACAGCCATAGGGGTGGCAGAGGGACCCTGGGACAAGATGCCACAACCCAGGACAGGTGACAGCAGGACACCAGGGGGCTGCAGGGACAAGGTGCCACATCCCTGGGTGGGTGACAGCCATAGGAATGGGAGAGGGGGACAAGGTGCCACCCGGTGCCAGGGGGACCCCCCCCAAAAGGGGCACCCAGCTGTGCCCTCCCCACTGCGGGGTTTTTGGGGGGTCACACCCACACAGGTTCCAGGGAATCCCAAATTCCAGTGGGACACTCCCAGTTCTGTTCATTCTTCCCAGTGCCAAACCCCTGTGCCCCACACTGGGAATGGGGTCACCACCTCCCTGCAGGGCCATGGTGCAGCCTTCCTCCTCATCCTCCTCCTCATCCTCATCCTCCTCCCCCAGCCCCAGCCCCAGCACCAACTCAGGGAACCCCAAATTCCCACGGGACACTCCCAGTTCTGTTCATTCTTCCCAGTGCCAAACCCCTGTGTCCCACACTGGGAGTGGGGTCACCAGCCCCCTGCAGGACCATGGTGCAGCCTTCCTCCTCCTCCTCCTCCTCCTCATCCTCATCCTCCTCATCCTCCTCATCCTCCTCCCCCAGCCCCAGCACCAACTCAGGGAACCCCAAATTCCAGTGGGACACTCCCAGTTCTGTTCATCCTTCCCAGTGCCCAACCCCTGTGCCCCACACTGGGAATGGGGTCACCACCTCCCTGCAGGGCCATGGTGCAGCCTTCCTCCTCATCCTCATCCTCCTCATCCTCATCCTCCTCATCCTCCTCCCCCAGCAGGGTGCTGGAAACCCCACCCCACCCCTGATTTGGGGTCAGGACCCTCCAAGCCCCAGGGCTGGGGATCCCATCCTGGGAAGCGGGGATGAGGAGGAGGAGGATGCTCCACTGGGATCACCCCGATGAAGGCCCTGGGGAGCAGGAGGGAAGGGGGTGCCCGGTGCTGGGGGTGTCCCCGTTCCCCAGCAGTGACCAAGACATTTTCCACTCGGCCAGGTCCCAGCTGGGTCTCTCTGGGGGTTTGTTTGCCCAAAATTCCATTCCCGGGGCGCAGATCCCGCTGCTCTCCCTCCCCTTCCTGCTCTGATGGGATCCCAGCAGCGGGAGCTGCTTCAGGCCATGGCCGGGTCCCTCTGCCCCTTCCTCAGGAGGGCAAATTCCTGCTCCTTCCCTGCCTGGAATCCTGGATAAATCCCGCCTGGATAAATCCTGCCTGGATCCCTGGAAAAATTCCACCTGGATAATTCCTGCCTGGATCCCTGGCTAAATCCTGCCTGGATAATTCCTGGATAAATCCCACCTGGTTAATTCATGTCTGGATAATTCCTGCCTGAATCCCTGGGTAAATCCCACCTGGATCCCTGGATAATTCCTGCCTGGATCCCTGGAAAAATCCCTGGTTAACTCCTGTCTGAACCCCTGGAAAAATCCCACTTGGATAATTCCTGCCTGGATCCCTGTGTAAATCCCACCTGGATCCCTGGAAAATTCATGTCTGGGTAATTCCTGCCTGGATAATTCCTGGCTAGATCCATGGCTAAATCCTACATAGATCCCTGGAAAAATCCCACATGGAAAAATCCTGCCTGGATCCCCGGATAAATCCCTGGTTAACTCCTGCCTGAACCCCTGGAAAAATCTCATCTGGATAATTCCTGCCTGAATCCCTGGGTAAATCCCATCTGGATCCCTGGATAAATCCCGCCTGGATAATTCCTGGATAAATCCCACCCGGATCCCTGAGTAACACCCGCCTGGTAAATTCATGTCTGGATAATTCCTGCCTGGATCCCTGGGAAAAAATCCTACATGGATCCCTGGGTAAATTGGATAAATCCCACCTGAATCCCTGGATAAATCCTGCCTGGATAATTCCTTCCTGGATCCCTGGATAATTCATGTCTGGATAAATCCCACCTGGATTCCTGGATAAATCCTGCCTGGATAATTCCTTCATGGATTCCTGGATAATTCATGTCTGGATAATTCCTGCCTGGATCCCTGGATAAATCCTGCCTGAATCCCTGGGTAAATTGGATAAATCCCACCTGGATTCCTGGATAAATCCTGCCTGGATAATTCCCGCCTGGATCCCTGGATAATTCCTTCCTGGATCCCTGCATAATTCATGTCTGGATAATTCCTGGATAAATCCCACCTGGATAATTCATGTCTGGATAATTCCTGCCTATGTTCCTGGATAAATCCTGCCTGGATCCCTGGAAAAAAAATCCCACCTGGATAAATCCTGCCTGGGTAATTCCTGCCTGGAAAAATCCCACGTGGATCCCTGGAAAAATCGCTGGTTAACTCCTGCCTGAACCCCTGGAAAAATCCCACCTGGATAATTCCTGCCTGGATCAACCCTGCCTGGGTAATTCCTGGATAAATCCCACCTGGTTAATTCACGTCTGGATAATTCCTGCCTGGATCCCTGGGTAAATCCCACCTGGATCCCTGGAAAATTCATGTCTGGATAATTCCTGCCTGGATAATTCCTGGCTAGATCCATGGCTAAATCCTACATAGATCCCTGGAAAAATCCCACATGGAAAAATCCTGCCTGGATCCCTGGATAAATCCCACCTGGATAATTCCTGCCTGGATCCCTAGATAAATCCTGCCTGGATAATTCCTGGATAAATCCCACCTGGTTAATTCATGTCTGGATAATTCCTGCCTGGATCCCTGGATAATTCATGTCTGGATAATTCCTGGATAAATCCCACCTGGTTAATTCATGTCTGGATAATTCCTGCCTGTGTTCCTGGATAAATCCTGCCTGGATCCCTGGAAAAAAATCCCACCTGGATAAATCCTGCCTGGGTAATTCCTGCCTGGAAAAATCCCACGGGGATCCCTGGAAAAATCGCTGGTTAACTCCTGCCTGAACCCCTGGAAAAATCCCACCTGGATAATTCCTGCCTGGATCCCTGGGTAAATCCCATCTGGATCCCTGGATAAATCCTGCCTGGATAATTCCTGGATAAATCCCACCCAGTTCCCTGAGTAACACCCGCCTGGTAAATTCATGTCTGGATAATTCCTGCCTGGATCCCTGGGAAAAAATCCTACATGGATCCCTGGGTAAATTGGATAAATCCCACCTGGATCCCTGGATAAATCCTGCCTGGATAATTCCTTCCTGGATTCCTGGATAATTCCCATCTCTGTGGCACCTCGGCTCCAGGGAAAGGATTCCCAGAGCGGGGATCCTCTCTCCCCTGAACCCCTGGAAAAATCCCACCTGGATAACTCCATCCCCTCCCAGCTCGGGGCTGTGCCAGAGCTCGGCTCGGTCCCCCCGAATTAGCCGAGCACATTAATTAGCTCGGGGTGGGATCGGGGTCGTGGATCCTGTGGGGTTAATCCTGAAGCGTTCCCATTTATCAGGAGCCGGCCTCTCATTTGGGGGAGCCAGCCCAAATTTATTCCATTTATTTTAAATTCAATTTCTTCATTCCAGCCCGATTTACAGCCTGGGAGCTCCCCAAACCGGGGAGCATTCATTGTCCCTCCTCATTCCGCGTTTTGGGATAAGGGGAGCTCGGATTCTCCCGTGGCAGCGGCAGGAGGGGACACGCTGGGGACAGTCCCTGCTCGGCCATCCCGGCACAAAGGGGGCTCTGTCTGGAGCTGCCCAGGAGGAAAAGGGAGGCTCGGAGCGGTCAGGGTGGGATGCAGATCCGGGTTTTTGGGATCAGAGGGGACCGGCAAGGCCTCAGCGTGATGGAGTGAGCACCGATGGAAATATTCAGGCTTGGAAGGGGAGAAAAAATAAAACCCTACCCAAAAAAAACCACTACAAAAACACAAGAAACTCCACAATTTTATTCCCAGCCCCTGTGGGGCGGCGAGGTTAATCAGCAAAGCCGATTATAGGCAGGCAGCTCCCAGTGCTCCCAGTGCTCCCAGTTCCTCCAGCAGCACAACCAGAGCTCTCTGCTCCCTCCCACTTCCAGAGGATCCCGATGGCTCCCGCGTCCCCGGGGGATGGAGAGCCCTCCCTGGCTTTGCTCCCGCTCGGGAGTTGATCGATGGCACCGGCGGATCCCTCCCTTCCCTCCCTCCCTTTAAGCCCCATTAATATGGGTGGGATTTGCTCACCCTCCCGACTCCGGGCTTTAATTCCGCCGAGCGTTATCACATTAATGGGAGTCAAGGTTGTTACCGTGATGGATTAGGCATTAGCGGTGTAATCCGTGGGGACGGAGCCGCTCTCTCCGCCCGCTCCTCATCCTAAAAAGGCCGGCAGGAGCCTCAGCAGCTCCCCGGTGACGAGAGGGGACATCCGCACCTGGATGCTGCTTCCCCGTTTCCTCCGAGCCCTGGCTCTGCTCTGAAATGCCCAATTTCAGGGGCCTGCAGCAGCCTGAGCCCCAAAAAGGGGTTTTTAACTCTCCCAGGAGTTTTTTGGGTCTCAGGGATGGCGGGACCTCACCTGTGCTCCCAGCCCCAGCGATGGAACTGGAGTAGGGCATCGCCTCCCCGAGCCCAGTTTGAGGCTGGGAATGCCCAGATCGGCGCTTTCCCCTCCCTGGATGTGCACCAAACCGAGCTCCTCTGATTAAATCCTCCAGCTCCCAAACTCCGGAATCCTGCCCATCACAGATCCCCAGCTTGCTTTGCTTGGAAGGGACCCTAAAGCCACCCAGGGCCGCCTCCCAACACCATCCCTGCCATGGGCATCACCTCCCCGAGCCCAGTTTGAGGTTGGGAATGCCCAGATCAGGTTTGGTTTTTTGTTTGTTTGTTTTGGGTTTTTTGTGCACGTCTCCTGGGATGTGCACAGAACAGAGCCCTTCTGATTAATTCCTCCAGCTCCCGAACTCTGGAATCCTGCCCATCACAGATCCCCAGCTCGCTTTGCTTGGAAGGGACCCTAAAGCCACCCAGTGCCACCTCCCACCACCCCAGCTTGCTCCAAGCCCGGCCTGGAATTCATTTCCTGCCCTTGCCGATGCGACTCTGGTATTTTTTATTGTTCTTCACTCGCGGCAAGGTTTGCCCCCAGCCCCGGCAGCGCGGCGGGTTCAGTGCGGGCACAAGGACACCCTCGGGGACATCCCGCGTCCCTCCCCCTTCCCCAGAGCTCCTCCCGCTGCCGGGAAAGCCCGGCGCCCTCATCCTCATCCTCATCCTCATCCTCGTCCTCATCCTCGTCCTCATCCTCGTCCTCATCCTCATCCTCATCCTCGTCCTCGTCCTCGTCCTCATCCTCATCCTCATCCTCATCCTCGTCCTCGTCCTCATCCTCGTCCTCATCCTCGTCCTCATCCTCGTCCTCATCCTCGCTCCGCTCCCGGGGCCGCGGGGCTCAGCCCGGCCCGGCCGCTCGCCCTTCCCGCAGGGAATTCCTCGGGAACGGCGTTCCCAGGGCTGCTGCTGACAGTGGCCAGGGGCCACGGGAGTCCTTGGAACACCCCGACGCTGATGGGCCCCGACAGCTCCACGCAAAGCTCCGGCTATTTTTGCCCTCGCTGCTGTTTCTGAGCTGATTTTGCCTCTTTAACCTCTGCCGGGGAATCCAAGCCCTTCCCTGCTGCTTCCTGACGGCTCAGGAGGCGCGGTGAGAAATGCCAGCCCCTCCTGGCACCGGATTTTTGGGAGTTCACAGTGACCTGCACCTGGCAGGTGGGGCCGGTTGGGGGCAGACCCAGTGCCACCGTGGATGCCACAGTCACCCCCTCCTGTCAGTGAATTTTTGGGAGCTCTCCATGCCCTGCACGTGGCAATGGCATCCCAGTGCCACCATAGATGCCACAGCCACCCCCTGCTCTCAGTGAATTTTTTGGAGCTCTCTGTGCCCTGTGCATGGCAAATCTGCCAGGCTGGTGGCATCCCAGTGCCACCATGGATGCTGCAGCCACCCCCTGCTCTCAGTGAGTTTTTGGGAGCTCTCCGTGCCCTGCACGTGGCACAGCCACCACTGTGGCAATGGCATCCCAGTGCCACCATGGATGCCACAGCCACCCCCTGCTCTCAGTGAATTTTTGGGAGCTCTCCGTGCCCTGCACAGGGCGAAGCCACCGCGCTGGTGGCATCCCAGTGCCACCATAGATATCACAGCCATCCCCTGCTCTCAGTGAATTTTTGGGAGCTCTCCGTGCCCTGTGCATGGCACAGCCACCACTGTGGCAATGGCATCCCAGTGCCACCATGATGCCACAGCCACCCCCTGCTCTCAGTGAGTTTTTGGGAGCTCTCCGTGCCCTGCGCGGGGCGGAGCCACCACTGTGGCAATGGCATCCCAGTGCCACCATGGATGCCACAGCCACCCCCTGCTCTCAGTGAGTTTTTGGGAGCTCTCTGTGCCCTGCGCATGGCAAATCTGCCAGGCTGGTGGCATCCCAGTGCCGCCATGGATATCACAGTCACCCCCTGCTCTCAGTGAATTTTTGGGAGTTCTCTGTGCCCTGCACGTGGCACAGCCACCACTGTGGCAATGGCATCCCAGTGCCACCGTGGATGCCGCAGCCACCCCCTGCTCTCAGTGAATTTTTGGGAGTTCACAGTGACCTGCACATGGCAGAGCCGCCACTGTGGCAATGGCATCCCGGTGCCACCGTGGATGCCACAGCCACCCCCTCCTGGCACCGAATTTTTGGGAGCTCTCCGTGCCCTGCACATGGCAGAGCCACCACTGTGGCAATGGCATCGCGGTGCCACCATAGATGCCACAGCCACCCCCTGCTCTCAGTGAGTTTTTGGGAGCTCTCCGTGCCCTGCACGGGGCACAGCCACCAATGTGGCAATGGCATCCCAGTGCCACCGTGGATGCCACAGCCACCCCCTGCTCTCAGTGAGTTTTTGGGAGCTCTCCGTGCCCTGCACGGGGCACAGCCACCAATGTGGCAATGGCATCCCAGTGCCACCGTGGATGCCACAGTCACCCCCTGCTCTCAGTGAATTTTTGGGAGCTCTCCGTGCCCTGCACATGGCAGAGCCACCACTGTGGCAATGGCATCCCAGTGCCACCATGGATATCACAGCCACCCCCTGCTCTCAGTGAATTTTTGGGAGCTCTCCGTGCCCTGCACAGGGCGGAGCCACCGCGCTGGTGGCCCCGGTGGTGGCGGGGACAGGCGCGGTCCCTCCCGGAGGAGCTGCTGTCACCTCCGCTGCTCTCTCGGCCGTCAGCCTCGGCGGCCCCGAATCGCTGCTGACATTTCCGTGCCAGCCCTCGGCACCTGAGCCAGACGCCGGCGCCGGGAGGGAAACGCTCGGGAATTTTCTGTGCCAAGGAACAGATCCCTGCCCATCCTCGCTCTGCCCCGGTGTCCGAGCGGGGCCGGGATCACCGGGAACGGCAGGGATCACCGGGAGGGATCACCGGGATGGGCAGGGATCACCGGGAGGGATCACCGGGAGGGATCACCGGGAACGGGAGGGATCACCGGGAGGGATCGGGATCACTGGGAGGGGCCGGGATCACCGGGAACGGCAGGGATCACCGGGAGGGATCACCGGGAACGGGAGGGATCACCGGGAGGGATCACCGGGAGGGATCGGGATCACCGGGAACGGCAGGGATCACCAGGAGGGATCACCGGGAGGGACGGGGATCACTGGGAGGAGTCGGGATCACCGGAAGGGATCACCGGGAATGGCAGGGATCACCGGGAGGGACAGGGATCACCGGGAGGGATCACCGGGAGGAATCACCGGGAGGGATCACCGGGAGGGACAGAGATCACTGTGAGGGGCCAGGATCACCAGGAGGGATCACCGGGAGGGGTCAGGATCACCAGAAGGGATCACTGGGAATGGCAGGGATCACCGGGAGGGACAGGGATCACCAGGAAGGATCACCGGGATGGGCAGGGATCACTGTGAGGGGCCAGGATCACTGGGAGGGATCACCAGGAGGGATCACTGTGAGGGGCCAGGATCACTGGGAGAGATCACCGGGAGGAGTTGGGGTCACCGGGAGGGATCACCAGGAATGGCAGGGATCACCAGGAGGGATCACTGGGAGGGATCACCGGGAGGGACAGGGATCACTGGGAGGGGTCAGGATCACCGGGAGGGATCACCAGGAATGGCAGGGATCACCGGGAGGAACAGGGATCACCAGGAAGGATCACCGGGATGGGCAGGGATCACTGTGAGGGGCCAGGATCACCAGGAGGGATCACCGGGAGGGATCACCGGGAGGAGCTGGGATCACCGGGAGGGACAGGGATCACCAGGAATGGCAGGGATCACCAGGAGGAGCTGGGATCACCGGGAGGGATCACCGGGAGGGACAGGGATCACCAGGAATGGCAGGGATCACCAGGAGGAGCTGGGATCACCGGGAGGGATCACCGGGAGGGACAGGGATCACCAGGAGCGGCAGCGCGGGCGTGGCCGGGATTTGGGATCCGGACACTGCTGGGATAGGCTGGGATCTTCCGTGGGGGACCAGAGTGTTCCCGTGGGAGGGAGGGGGGGGAAAGAGAGGGAATTGTTCCCATGGGATGGAGGGAACAGGTTTGGGGACAAAGGGCATTGTTCCTGTTGGATGGAGAAAATAAGGGTGGAGGCAAAGGAGAGGGAATTGTTCCCATTGGATGGAGGGAACGGGAGTGGTGGCAAAGGGAGTGGTTCCCATTGGATTGATAGAACAGGAATGGTGGCAAAGGGAATGGTTCCCATTGGATTGATAGAACAGGTTTGATGAAAAAGGGAATTGTTCCCATGGGATGGAGAAAATAGGGATGGGGGAAAAGGAGAGGGAATTGCTCCCATTGGATTGAGGGAACAGGGATGGTGACAAAGGGAATTGTTCCATCAGGTGGAATGAACAGGGGTGGAGGCAAAGAGGAAGGAATTGCTCCCATCGGATGAGGGAACAGGGAAGGAGGCAAAGGGAATTGCTGCCATTGGATGAGGGAACAGGAAATTGTTCCTGTTGGACAAAGGGCACAGGGATGGTGACAAAGGGAATTGTTCCCATTGGATGAAGGACACAGGGAATTGTTCCCAATGGATGAAGGACACAGGGAATTGTTCCCATGGGATGAAGGGCACAGGGATGGAGATGAAGGGAATTGTTCCCATCAGATGAGGGCGCAGGGATGAAGGGCACAGGGAATTGTTCCCATGGGATGGAGGGCACAGGGATGGAGATGAAGGGAATTGTTCCCATGGGATGAAGGGCACAGGGATGGGAGATGAAGGGAATTGCTCCCATGGGATGGAGGGCACAGGGATGAAGGGCACAGGGAATGGTTCCCATGGGATGGAGGGCACAGGGATGGAGATGAAGGGAATTGTTCCCATGAGATGGAGGGCACAGGGATGGAGATGAAGGGAATTGTTCCCATGGGATGGAGGGCACAGGGATGGAGATGAAGGGAATTGTTCCCATGGGAAGGAGGGCACAGGGAGGGACGCCCAGCCCAGGGAGAAGCCGCCCTTGCCGAGGCTCGGGAATGCCACAGGAGCAGCCGGAGTGGGGCCGGCGCCCTCCTCACGCACTCCCGGCCAGGGAATGCAGCAAATCGAGTTTGGCTGAGAGCTGGGGCCGGCCCGGGCGGCTGCTCCCGCCCCCCATTCCCGGGAATGAGATTTCCAGGCAGGGTGAGTGAGTAATTGCAGCAGCGCTGGCCTGGACGTGGCGTCCTTGGCTGGTGCTTCCCAAGCCTCCACAGCTCCAGGGGGACAGCAGGACTGGGAAACGTCTGGAAAAGCGCTGAATTCCTGTGTATCAGCAGAGGAGGCCTCCTCATTCCTTGGGGGGACAGGAGAGCATCCCCATGCCATGAAAAATGGGAATTAGGTGCTAGAAATTCTTCCCTGTGATGGTGGTGGGTCTGTCCTCTCCTAGGGCCGCCTTGCCTCGGGAAAGGCTCGGATGGAGCTGGGATGGGATCCCTGCCTCGGGAAAGGCTCGGATGGAGCTGGGATGGGATCCCTGCCTCGGGAAAGGAGCTGGGATGGGATCCCTGCCTCAGGAAAGGCTCAGGCAGGAGGTGCCAGCCCGGGGTGAGATATTGGGGACGTGCAGGGGAGCAGATCCTGGGAAAACATCACGGGAGAAGACTCGGGAGATGCCACTCAGGAGATGCCACCCAGGAAATGCCACCCAAGAGATGCCACCCAGAAGATGCCATTTAGGAGATGCCACTCGGGAGATGCCACTCAGGAGATGCCACTCAGGAAATGCCACCCAGGAGATGCCACTCAGGAGATGCCAGTCAGGAAATGCCACTCGGGAGGTGCCACCCAGGAGATGCCATTTAGGAAATGCCACTCAGGAGATGCCACTCAGGAGATGCCACAGCCACTCCCGGCTCTGCTGGCCCCGCTCAGCCCCAGGGGCCTTGGCAAGGTCCCCAAACCCCTTTGGCTCTCTGGGTTGTCTCAGCCCTGCAGCCCTGCCTGCTGTGTCAGCAGGGATGTTCATTTATTTATAGCTGCAGGAGAGGCCTCGCCGCCATCTGATCCCGACCTGGCGCTCCGGGCGCCTCCACCCCGGCTGCTTTTCCTCCCCAGGCAGCTCCGTGTTCCCATTCCTGGGGCTGGAGCGGCTCTGGAGACGGGAATCCCTCGGGAATCCCTCGGGAACACCGGGGGGGATGAGCAGGGCAGGGCTGGGGTCGGGGCTCTCCAGCTGGGATTTGCTGCTTTCCTTTTCCAGCTTAATGAGGTGTTGGGGAAGGTGGAACAGGGAAGCCTTATAAATATGATTGCCTGGCAAAAGATTTGGAGAACATAGAAACTATAAGTGAGATGGAAACAAAAGCAAGCTCTGAGATCCCTCAGTTACTGAACAACTGGAAAACAATGGTGTGGCTGGCTGAAGGTGATCCCCTTTTGATGGAACAACACCCTCTGCTTACAGACAGCTCCAAGGGGGCAGAGCAGACCCTGCTGGCTTGGCAGAAGGGCCCAAAGAGGAGTTTTTAGGGTTTGAAATGTAACACAGGATGGTAATTGTAGTGATTCTTATAGGCTGTATGGAAATGCTGTAGGATTTGTATCTTGGACTAGATTGGTTAGTGAGAATGAGAATATTCAGCACAGAAGAAGATTTATTGTGTTGGAACGGGAACTTCGCTCTCTTGCCCCTCTTAGGCCCTACCTCTTACCCCGTTTATTCTCTTACCCTCTCATCCTCTCTCCCCTCTCTTCTCTCAGGCCTGCTCCCATCTCCATCTGAGGCACAGGGCAGGGAATCCCTGCTGGAGAAACCTTGGAAAATTCCTCCCTTTCCACAGAGCAAAGGCTCCGCATCCTCACGGGTGGGAAAATCCCATTTTTCCTGCCAATGTCCTGAGGAACATTCCAGGAGGGCGGGAGGGTGCAGTGAGAACATTCCAAATAATCTCTTGAAAAAGCAGATCCTGCAGCTCAGAGCCAGTCTCCCTTGGGAATGACGTTTCAAGCACCACCCAAAAGCCAAACTTGTCTTTTTCAGAGAGCCCTTTCCAAAGGAAAACTTGGGGGTTGATTTATAATTAAAAATATACATATATATATATATATATACACACAAATAAGGATAGCAAATTCCCTGCTGCCTATGGATCCCAGAATGAAAATTCCATTGGAATCGGAATCCAGGCATGGCCCTGCTGCCCTCACGCCCTCACCAGCCCAGGGGGAGAGGGGTGGGATTGATTAGAAAAGCCAGAGCAGCTTAATTGAGCTTCCCGAGGCTGCTGCTGGCGCAAATTGGATGTGCCCGGCTCCGAATGCGCCGATCCCGGCTCCTCCTGCGCATACGGAAGCTTCATTTAGGCAGCTGCCAATTAACTCGGGGCCACTCATTAGCGCCCTGGCGTTGATTGGCCTGCAGGGCTCCCCCTGGAGCTGCAGGATTGAGCCTGGAATGGATTTGGATCCTGCAGCTCCAAGCTCTGTCCAGCGGCTCGGGATGGGCAGGGCCAGAGTCTCCTCTCTCGGTTCTCGTGGGATCGGGGAATTCTTCAGGTTGGGAAGAATCCCCAAACAGGAATCCCTGATTCCTTCCTTCCTTCCTTCCTTCCTTCCTTCCTTCCTTCCTTCCTTCCTTCCTTCCTTCCTTCCATCCATCCATCCATCCATCCATCATCCATCCATCCATCCATCCATCCATCCATCCATCCATCCATCCATCCATCCATCCATCCCCTTCAATCCCTCTTTGGGATCAAAGCTGGAGTTTCAATCCCAATCCCTCCCGTTTTTCCTGGAATGGATAAATTGGAACCCTTGGAGCCCCCTGGGGGTGGCTGTGCCACAGGCTGGGGCTGGCACCTCCCTGGGGACTCCTTGGGACAGGCCCCTGGGGGTGTCCCCCACTGTCCTTGGTGTCCTCAGTGTCCCCAGTGTCCCCAGTGTCCCCGGTGTACCCAATGCTCCCAGTGTCCCCAGCATCCCTGGTGTCCCCAGTGTCCCCAGTGTCCCCAATGTCCCCAGTGTTCCCAGTGTTCCCAGTGTCCCCAGTGTTCCCAGTGTCCCCAATGTCCCATATCCCCATTTTCCCCAGTGTTCCCAGAGTCCCCAGTGTCCCCACTGTCCCTGCTGTCCCCAGCATCCCCAGTGTCCCCAGTGTTCCCGCCATCCCCACGGTCCCTGTTGTCCCCAGTGTGCCCATTGTCCCCAGTGTGCCCAATGTCCCCATTGTCCCTGGTGTCCCTGGTGTCCCTGGTGTCCCCAGTGTCCACAGTGTCCCCAGTGTCCCCAGTGTCCCCATTGTCCCCAGTGTCCCCAATGTCCCCAGTGTCCCCAGTGTCCTTGAAGTCTCCATTGTCCCAGTGTCCCCACTGTCCCCACTATCCCCGGTGTCCCCAATGTCCCCACTGTCCCCAATGTCCCCAATGTCCCCAGCGTCCCCCAGTATCCCCAGTGTCCCCACTGTCCCCACTGTCCCCAGTGTCCCCATTGTTCCCATTGTCCCCACTGTCCCCACTGTCCCTGGTGTCCCTGGTGTCCCTGGTGTCCCCAATGTCCACAGTGTCCCCCGTGTCCCCATTGTCCCCTGAAGTCTCCATTGTCCCCTGTGTCCCCACTGTCCCCACTATCCCCAGTGTCCCCAATGTCCCTGGCATCCCCAATGTCCCAGTGTCCCCATAGTTCCCATTGTCCCCAATGTAACCAATGTCCCCAGCGTCCCCAGTATCCCCAGTATCCCCACTGTCCCCACTGTTCCCACTGTCCCCCTTGTCCCCAGTATCCCCAGCGTCCCCGTTGTTCCCATTATCCCCATTATCCCCAGTGTCCCCAGTGTCCCCGGTGTCCCCATTGTCCCCACTGTCCCCACTGTCCCTGCTGTCCCCACTGTCCCCGGTGTCCCCAGCAGGAGCCGCTGGCTCCGGTGCCATCCCCGCTGATTTCCCTGCAGCGCACGGAGGCTGCAGTAATCGAATTAGGGAATATTACGGGCAGGGAAATGGGCGGATAAGTGGCTTAAAGCGATCGGAATGACCTGGAGGTGCCCATGCAAATGGTCTGGAAAATATCCTGGAGCAGCCCCGGCCTGGCAGCTCCCGGAGCCGGAATTCCAGGCCCGGGGGGCTCGCTGAGCCTCTGTCCCCCTGTCCTGGTCCCATTGGGGCAGGGGGACAGCCCCGGGCACAGGGAACTCCTTCCAGCTTGGGATGAGGGATTTCACTGCTGGGATGGTTTTCCTCCCTGATCCATGGATTCCCCTCCCCACGGATGCAGGAATTGCAGGGGTTTTGTCAGGATGCAGGAATTGCAGTTTTGGGATGCTGGAATTGCTGCTTTGAGATGCTGGAATTGCTGGTTTGGGATGCAGGAATTGTGGTTTTGGGATGCTGGAATTGCTGTTTTGGGATGCTGGAATTGCTGTTTCGGGATGCAGGAATTGATGTTTTGGGATGCAGAAATTGTGGTTTTGGGATGCTGGAATTGCTGTTTTGGGATGCTGGAATTGCTGCTTTGAGATGCTGGATGGAATTGCAGTTTTGGGATGCTGGAATTGCTGCTTTGTGGTGCTGGAATTTTTGTTGTTTTGGGATGCTGGAATTGCAGTTTTGGGATGCTGGAATTGCGGTTTTGGGATGCTGGAATTCCTGTTTGGGGATGCTGGAATTCCTGTTTTGGGATGCAGGAATTGCAGTTTTGGGATGAGTTTTGGGATGCAGGAATTGCAGTTTTGGGATGCAGGCAGAGCCCCAGGCCGAGCCACCTGCCAGCCAGCCCTGAACAGGGTCAGGCTCCTCCTGACACCCCATTCCCACCTCGGAGCCAGCCTGGAAATCCCTGGCACTGCGATCCAGGCGGGAAGAGAGGGGGGATCAATGTGGGATGGGGCAGGCTGAGAGCTGAGACCCCCTGGGCTGAGGGGAGCAGGAATTCCAAGCACACCCCAGGACG
The DNA here is from genome assembly GCA_039654755.1 of Calcarius lapponicus. Lineage (NCBI taxonomy): Eukaryota > Metazoa > Chordata > Aves > Passeriformes > Fringillidae > Calcarius > Calcarius lapponicus. Next base: position 86,713 of record JBBFKN010000159.1, read on the forward strand.
GGGCTGGAATTTCTTTAAATCCCTCTCCATGCAGGTAGGGAAGGCGGGAGAGGTGGAAAGAGGTGTTAAAAATAAAAATAAAAATAAAAATAATCATTTTTTCCCAGCATGGAGCAGCAAGAGGAGACAGAGCCATCTGACCCTGCTGTCCCCAGGGAGGTGGGCACTGCCACCCCAGCGCAGAGGGGCCTGGAGGAGCCCTTTTCCCTCCCTGCTGTGCTGAATTCCAGAGGAATTGCTGGAATTGGGAGCGGAGCGAAGCCAGCGCTGGCTGGAGACAACGCGCGTGTGACAACGGCCGCTGTCACCAGCCGGGGGTGACAATTTTCCTGACAGCAGGCCCTGCTCCACGGGGTTTGGTGCTGGAGCATCCAGAGGCTGGCAGGTGGCTCAGGTGGGGAGCCTGGGGCTCTGCTTGCATCCCAAACCGGGAATTCCTGCATCCTGAAACTGTAATTCCTGCATCCAGAAAAAGGAATTCCAGCACCCCAAAATAATCAGCAATTCCTGCATCCCAAAACTGCAATTCCAGCATCCCAAAACTGCAATTCCAGCATCCTGAAACTGCAATTCCTGACCCCAAAGCAGCAATCCCTGATTCCCCAAAAAAAGAGCAATTCCTGCATCCTGAAGCAGCAAATCCTGCATCCCAAACCAGCAATTCCTGCACCCCGAAACGGCAAATCCTGCATCCCCAAAAAAAGAGCAGTTCCTACATCCCAAAACAGGAATTCCAGCATCCTGAAACAGGAATTCCTGTGCTCCAAACCAGCAATTCTTGCGCCCCCAAACAGCAATTCCTGCATCCCCCCCAAAAAAGAGCAGTTCCTACATCCCAAAGCAGCAATTCCAGCATCCCAAAACAGGAATTCCTGTATCCCAAAAATGTAATTCCTTCATCCAAAAAAAAGAGCAATTCCTGCATCCCAAACCAGCAATTCCTGCATCCCAAACCAGCAATTCCTGCACCCCAAAACTGCAATTCCTGCACCCCAAACCAGCAATTCCTGCATCCCAAACCAGCAATTCCTGCACCCCAAAACTGCAATTCCTTCATCCAAAAAAAAAAAGCAATTCCTGCACCCTAAAAACGGAATTCCAGCATCCCGAAACAGGAATTCCTGCATCCCAGGAGGGGATGGGGAGGGAAGAGGGAGCGAGGCGAAGAGGAGCCGATGGCATCTCCCTCCCTGCCCGGCATTATCCTGCCGGATTTCGGATTTCGGGAGGCGGATTTGGGGTTTCGGCAGCCGCTGACAGGAGCAGATTAAAGGGGTTGAGCCGGGGCCGGGCTGGAGGCTCGGTGGGTGCGGGAAAAATGGGATTTGGGATCTGGAAGGGAGCGGGAAGGGCGGGCACCGCCTCCATCCCTCTTCTCCCTCTCATTTTTACCCCTGGAGAGGAGCGGGAGCGGCCACTCCTCCTCCTCCTCCTCCTCCTGATGGTCCCGGTTTTGTCCTCACTCTCCATTTCCCCATCCCGATTTCTGCTCCCACCAGCGATTATTCCCCGTAATTTCCATTTAATGATAAGGCTGGGGCTGGCTGCCGGGAGGAGATGTCACCGCGGTGGCGGAGCAGCGACAGGAGGGACAAAGGGGGACACAGGAAAGGGGTGGGGGCAGGAATCCAGGTGGCAGCGCCAGCGGGATCCCTGCGGAGCACCCCGGGGATTGTCACATCCCCCCAGCGCTGCCAGGAGCGAGGCAGGGCTCGCCATTAATGATTTATCCGTAATTAGGCTGTCCTGGCCAGCGCCAGCATCCCCTGGCATCCTCGGCTCCGGGGGTGTCTGGGAGCGAGCGGGGTTGGCAGGGATGGGGTTGGCAGGGATGGGGTCGGCAGGGATGGGGTGGCAGGGATGGGGTCGGCAGGGATGGGGTGGCAGGGATGGGGTCAGCAGGGATGGGGTCGGCAGGGATGGGGTCGGCAGGGATGGGGTTGACAGGGATGGGGTTGGCAGGGATGGGGTTGGCAGGGATGGGGTTGGCAGGGATGGGGTTGGCAGGGATGGGGTCGGCAGGGATGGGGTCGGCAGGGATGGGGTCGGCAGGGATTCCCTCCTCTCGCTCAGGGTAGCGTGGAAACGATTCCACAGCTCGGGTTTCACGGGGTTTGTTTTGGCTGACCGGCCTCCCGATCCCAAAATGTTGCCCCACAACACGCGGAGCCGCTAAAACAGGGATTGGGGAAGCACAAACCTCAGGGAAGGCTTTGTACCCCCAAAAAACTCCTCTGTGGGGAGAGGGGGCGTTCGGTACCCCCTGAAATGGAGCAAACCCCCAGAACGCGGGCTGGGAGCTCTGGGGGAAGCTTTTGTGGGCTTCCACCCCCAAAAAACTCCTCAGCAGGGAGTTCAGTGCCCCTGAAATTGAGCAAACCCCCAGAACGCGGGCTGGGAGCTCCGGGGGAAGGCTCAGACCCGAAATGTCGTGAAATGAGAGGGAAAAACCCCCAAATGCTGCCCGTGAGCCCCCAGGCCTGGCAGGAGCCGGCAGAGGCGCGGTTTGTCTGCAGTTGCTAATGAGGGCTCTGATTAATTGCAGGGGGGTGCTTGATGAGCCCTTCGGGGAGCGGGGACACTTCGGGGCTGGGGGGGCCCTGCAGAGGGGTGGGATGGACCGGGAGAGATCCCACAGGGTCCCATCCGGGGTGGGATGGGATGGGATGGGATGGGATGGGATGGGATGGGATGGGATGGGATGGGATGGGATGGATTGGGGAGAGATCCCACAGGGTCTCATCCGAGGTGGGATGGACTGGGGAGCGATTCCATAGGTTCCCACCCAGGATGGGATGGACCAGGAATGATTCCACAGGGTCCCATCCGGGGTGGGATGGACCAGGAACACCCCAGCCCCCAGCTTGGCATTCCACAGGTTCCCATCTGGGGTGGGATGGACCAGGAGCAATTCCACAGGTCCCCATCCAGAATGGGATGGACCAGGGACACCCCAGTCCCCAGCCTGGCATTCCAAAGGGTCCCATCTGGGATGGCATGGACTGGGAACGATTCCACAAGTTCCCATCCAGGATGGGATAGACCAAGGACAATTCCAGAGGTTCCCATCCAGGATGGGATGAACTGGGAACATCCCAGTTCCCAGCTTGGGATTCCACAGGGTCCCATCTGGGATGGGATGGACTGGGAACGATTCCACAAGTTCCGATCCAGGATGGGCTGGACCAAGAACAATTCCAGAGGTTCCCATCCAGGACGGGAAATTCCAGAGGTTCCCACCCAGGATGGGATGGACCAGGAATGATTTCACAGGTCCCCATCCAGGATGGAATGGACCAGGGACACCCCAGTCCCCAGCCTGGCATTCCAAAGGGTCCCATCCAGGATGGGCTGGACCAAGAACAATTCCAGAGGTTCCCATCCAGGATGAGATGGGATGGATCAGGAGCAATTCCACCTGTTCCCATCTGGGATGGGATGGACTGGGAGCGATTCCCCAGGGATGGACCAGGGACATCCCAGCCCCCAGCCTGGAATTCCACAGCAAACCGGATTTTGGGGGGCTCCTTTCACCCCTCCAAGGCTCTGGAGCTCCTTTAACCCCTTCCAACCCTGCAACATTTCATCCTCTCCCAGCAGAACCAGTCTGACTCTCCAGCGGATTTTGGGGGTTTCTTTCTGGCCATCCTTTAACCCCTCCCAACCCTGCACCACCTCCGTCCCACCCCATCCCAGCCCCAAATCCCCAAACCCTCCAGAAAAACCCCGGGTGGTTTTCCCCCCCAAATCCATGGATTCTCCTCCCCAGGGATGCAGGATTTGCTGGGTTTTTAGGAGGCAGGAATTGCTGCTTTGGGATGCTGGAATTCCTGCTTTGGGATGCAGGAATTGCAGTTTTGGGATGCAGGAATTGCTGTTTTGGGATGCAGGAATTGCTGTTTGGGGATGCTGGTATTGCCGTTTTGGGATGCTGGAATTGCTGGTTTGGGATGCTGGAATTGCTGGTTTGGGATGCTGGAATTTTTGTTTTGGGATACTGGAATTGCTGGTTTGGGATGCAGGGAATTGCAGTTTTGGGATGCTGGAATTCCTGCTTTGGGATGCAGGAATTGCTGTTTCGGGATGCTGGAATTGCTGGTTTGGGATACTCGAATTACTGTTTTGGGATACTCGAATTTCTGTTTTGGGATACTGGAATTCCTGCTTTGGGGTGCTGGAATTCCTGCTTTGGGGTGCTGGAATTTCTGTTTTGGGATGCAGGAATTGCAGTTTCGGGATGCAGGAATTGCTGTTTTGGGATACTCGAATTTCTGCTTTGGGATGCTGGAATTCCTGTTTTGGGATGCTGGAATTGCTGCTTTGGGATTCAGGAATTGCAGTTTTGGGATGCTGGAATTGCAGTTTTGGGATGCTGGAATTGTGGTTTTGGGATGCTGGAATTGCAGTTTTGGGATTCTGGAATTGCAGTTTTCGGGATTGCTGCAATTCTTGCTTTGGGATGCTGGAATTCCTGCTTTGGGATGCTGGAATTGCAGTTTCGGGATGCTGGAATTCCTGCTTTGGGGCTGCTGGAATTCCTGCTTTGGGATGCAGGAATTGCTGCTTTGGGATGCAGGAATTGCAGTTTCGGGATGCGGGGATGCTCAGCCAGGCAGGGCCAGCGCGGGGGGAGCCCCGGTGGCCTCGCAGCGCCCCGGAGCAGCCTCGGCGAGCACCCGGCGGGGCAGCAGCTCCTGCGGGTGACAGCTTTATGCAAGATGAGTTATATAAGCCGAGCCGAGCCCGAGTCAGCCGTAATGAGCCGCTTGTGAAATCTTGCACCGATCTGTGTCAGTGCCCTAATCGCGGGCGACAGCCGCGCTCTGCGGCTGCTCGGGGATGATAATATTAATGTCAGGAAGCATCAAGCGCGGGATGCGCCTTTCAAAGGGGGGGATTACGCTCCTCGCCGGCCAAAAGGAAACAGCGCTAATCTTCCCTGCCGCATCCCGGGGCTGCCGGCGGCTGCGGGAGCGGCTCCGGGCGCGGCGGTGGAGGGGAGAGCGGGGTGTGTGTGCAGGGCGCGGCCCGGCCGTGCTGGGAGCGTGTTTATCTGCTCCAGACCCCATCCTTGTGGTGTAAAGACGTTTATCCTGCTCCAGACCCCAACCTTGTGGTGTGAACACATTTATCCTGCTCCAGACCCCATCCCTGTGGTGGGGACGTGTTTATCCTGCTCCAGACCCCATCCTTGTGGTGGGAACACCCTCATCCTGCTTCAGACCCCTTCCCTGTGGTGTAAAGACATTTGTTCTAATCCAGACCCCATCCCTGTGGTGTGAGCATGTTTATCCTGCTCCAGACCCCATCCTTGTGGCGGAAACACCCTAATCCTGCTTCAGACCCCAACCTTGTGGTATGAACACGTTTATCCTGCTCCAGACCCCATCTCTGTGGTTGTGAGCATGTTTATCCTGCTCCAGACCCCATCCCTGTGGTGGGAACACCCTCATCCTGCTTCAGACCCCATCTCTGTGGTGTAAAGACATTTGTTCTAATCCAGACCCCATCCCTGTGGTGTAAAGACGTTTATCCTGCTCCAGACCCCCATCTCTGTGGTGTGAACATGTTTATCTGCTCCAGAACCCCATCCCTGTGGTGGGGAACACCCTAATCCCTCTCCAGACCCCATCTCTGTGGTGTGAGCATGTTTATCCTGCTCCAGAACCCATCCTTGTGGTGGGAACACCCTCATCCTGCTTCAGACCCCAACCTTGTGGTGTGAACATTTTTATCCCACTCCAGACCCCATCCCTGTGGTGTGAGCACCCTAATCCTGCTCCAGACCCCATCCCCGCAATGTGAACACGTTTATCCTGCTCCAAACCTCGTCCTTGGCTCGTTTTCCTCATTCCTTTATCCCACATCCCCTGTCCAGGTGTGTGAGCACCCTAATCCTGCTCCAAACCCCATCCCTGTGGTGGTGAACATGTTTAACTTGCTCCAAACCCCATTCCCAAGGGATGAACACCCTAATCCTTCTCCAAACCCCATTCCCAAGGGATGAACACCCTAATCCTTCTCCAAACCCCATCCTTGGCTCATTTTTCCCCCATTCCTCGATCCCACAACACCTGTCCAGGATGCAAGCGCACTAATCCTGCTCCAAACCCCATTCCCGTGGTGTGAACACCCTAATCCTTTTCCAAACCCCATCTGGGCACCCTAATCCTCCTCCAAACCCCATTCCAGTCTCGTTTTTCCTCAATCCCACAACCCCTGTCCAGGGTGTGAACACCCTAATCCTGTTCCAAACTCCATCCCCGGGGTGTGAACACATTTATCCTGCTCCAAACCCCATGCCCCACAGTATGAACACCCTAATCCTGCTCCAAACCTCATATTTGGCTCCTTTCCCCCCCATTCCTCGATCCCACAACCCCTGTCTGTGGTAGTGAGCACACCTAATCCTGTTCCAAACCCCATCCCCGGGGTGTGAACACCCTAATCCCACTCCAAGCCCCATTCCCATCTCGTTCTCCCCCATTCCTCAATCCTGCATCCCCTGTCTGGGGTGTGAACACCCTAATCCCGCTCTAAACCCCATCCCTGGCTCGTTTTTCCCTCATTCCTGGATCCTGCAGCCCCTCCCCGGATCCCACCCTTTGATATTTGCTCACAAAATCCTGGAATTCCCAATCCTGGCCCTTTTGATATTTGCTCATGAAATCCTGGAATTCCCAATCCTGGCCCTTTGATCTTTGCTGACAAAATCCTGGAATTCCCAATCCTGGCCCTTTGATCTTTGCTCACAAAATCTTGGAATTCCCAATCCTGGCCCTTTGATCTTTGCTCACGAAATCCTGGAATTCCCAATCCTGGCCCTTTGCTCACAAAATCCTGGAATTCCCAATCCCTTCATGCTCCTGTTGGATGCAGGGGGAGGGGGAAGGCTGTGGGCTTGTTGGGATGACAGCAGTGGGAAGAACGGAGCCGTAAGAGAGCAGAGCCCCTCGAGAGGGATTTGGGATCAATAATCCCAAATTATCGAGGAGGAAAAGGGCGAGGAGCCCTGGAGAGGGGGCTCAGGGCAGGAGGAGGGGGCTGGGCCTGGCCCTGATGGGGCTTTGGGACAGGAAAGGGCTGATGGCTGCAATAATGGGATGGAGGTTAAAGTGCAATGAGGGAGCGCTGCACTCTCCAGCAAAAATGGGAATCAGCCCCTTGGGAACGAGCCTGGAAGGGGAAAAGCAGCAGGGAGGGGAATATCGGGGCAGCTCTGCTGGTTCCTGCAGGACCAGATCCCTTTCCAGGCTCTCCTCATCCCCACAGAGATCCAGGGGCTCCATCCATGGGGTACCCAAACCTCGGGCACGGCTGGAATGGAAGGAGGGGGTCCCTGCCCACGGGAGGGTCCCTGCCCATGGAATTTCAGGTCCGTGCTGAGATTCCTTGATTCTGTTCCCCGTTTTCCCTCGGGGCTGCGTGCCCAGGGCACGGGGTGAGGATGATGAGCGCACCAAATCACCTCGGCACGGGGCCAGCAGAGCCGGGCTAATTGGAAACAGATGGGGAGTCTGGGGTGTCCATGAGGCTGGAATGATGGAAAAGTGAGCTGTGAGTCAGTGATGGAGTTTGTAACTCGATTACTGCGGGTGCTGATGCTCTGGCTCGTCCCAACACTCCCCAGCAGCTCCGCCAGGATAAACCCAGGGCTGCCCTTCCCGCCCTGCCAGGCTGCTCCATCCCGGTCCTGGTTCCAACGGGATCAGCGTTCCATGAGCTGAGCTGCTCACTCTGCCCCCACCCCCGGGCAATCCTGCCCTGCCAGGCTGATCCGTTTCCAGTGGGATCAGCATTCTCTGAGCTGCTCACTCTGCTCCCCTCCCTGGGCTTTCCTGCTCTTCCAGTCTCCTCCATTTTCAACGGGATCAGCATTCCATGATCTGAGCTGCTCACCCTGTTCCTTTCCCTGGGCAATCCCGCCCTGCCAGGCTGCTCCATCCCGGTCCTGGCTCCAGCGGGATCACCATTCCATGAGCTGCTCACTCTCCTCCATTCCCCTGGGCTTTCCTGCCCTGCCAGGCTGATCCATTTCCAACAGGATCAGCATTCCATGAGCTGCTCACTCTGCTTCCCGGGCCCTGGGCAATCCTGCCCTGGCCAGGCTGATCCATTTCCAGTGGGATCAGCATCCCCTGAGTTGAGCTGCTCACTCTCCTCCATTCCCTGGGCTTTCCTGCTCTTCCAGGCTCCTCCATTTCCATTGGGATCACCATTCCATGAGCTGCTCACTCTGCTCCTCTCCCTGGGCCTTCCCGCCCTGCCAGGCTCCTCCATCCCGGTCCCAGTTCCAAAGGGATCAGCATTCCATGAGCTGAGTTGCTCACTCTGCTCACTCTTCTCCCTTCCCTGGGCAGTCCCGCCCTGCCAGGCTGCTCCATTTCCAACAGGATCAGCATTCCCTGAGCTGAGCTGCTCACCCTGCTCCCTTCTCCGGGCCTTCTCTCCCTGCCAGGCTGCTCCATCCTGGTCCTGATTCCAATGGGATCAGCATTCCCTGAGCTGCTCCCTCCCGGGCGCTCCCCATCCCCAGCAAAGGGCACTCGGGATCTCAGCTCCCGTTTTCCCGTGGGTTTCACCTCCCCGGAGCCGGAGGGAGCTGGGGGAGAGCGCGGAAGGTCGGGAGCTGCGGCTGCACTCCATAAATCCCGCCGAGACGATGGCTTTGCTTCATCTCCATTATTGCTTCCTTCTGCATAAACGCTCGGCAGCGCTGGGGCCGTGAATCATCTCCCGGCTGGGTCAGCAGGATCGGGAGCTGCTCCATGGATCGGCCTCTCCCTTCCCCCCCGGGGCTCAGGAAATCTGGGGTGGGCGGGTTTGGAGCTCCACACCTCGGGGATTTGGTGCGATGAGTGGGGCAAAACATCAGATCCTTCAGGCTCCTCCCGGGATCCCCCTGGCAGGGTTGGGAGCCAAGGAGATCCAAGGAAAAGGCTCCATCCATCACTGAAGGACGCTTTTGCTCCTTCAATGCCCGATGTTCCTCCGGGGCTGTGCTCAGCTGCTCCTCCGGTATTTATTTCATGGGGCTGCAACCCCATGAAAAGGGGTCGAGGTTTGCCCAGCCTGAATTCGGGCTGAGGGGCAGGGGGGGAGCTGGAGTTGATCCATCCCACTCTTGGATTTGCTCCTTCCCACCCCTGGATCTGCCCCATTGTGAATCTGCTCCTTCCCACCCCATAAATCTGCCCCTATCCCACCCCTGGATCTGCTCCTTCCCACCCCTGGAACTGCTTCATCGTGGATCTGCCCCTTCCCACCCTTGGATCTGCCCTATCCACCCCCTGGACCTGCCCCATCCCATCTCCTGGATCTACCCCATCCCACCTGATGGATCTGCCTCATCCCATCCCTGGATCTGTCCCATCCTGGATCTACCCCACCCCACCCTGTTGATCTGCCCCATCCCACCCCATGGATCTGTCCCATCGTGGATCTTCCCCATTCCACCCTGAGGATCTGCCCCTTCCCACCCCACAAATCTGCCCCATCCCGTGGATCTGCCCCTTCCACCCCATGAATCTGCCCCATCATGGATCTGCCCCATTCCACTCCATAAATCTGCCCCATCCCACCCCATGAATCTGCCCCATCCCACCCCGTGGATCTGCCCCATCCCACCCCATGGATCTGCCCCATCCCACCCCGTGGATCTGCCCCATCCCACCCCATGAATCTGCCCCATCCCGTAGATTGGCCACCCCATGTGTCTGCCCCATGGCGAATCTGCCCCATGGCAAATCTACCCCATCCCACCCCATAAATCTGCCCCATCCCACCCCATGGATCTGCCCCATCCCACCCCACGAATCTGCCCCATTGTGAATCTGCTCCTTCCCACCCCATAAATCTGCCCTATCCCACCCCTGGATCTTCCCCTTCCCACCCCATGGATTTGCCCCATCCCACCCCTGGATTTGCCCCATCCCGCCCTGTGGATCTGCCCCATCCTCTCCACGGCCCCACATCCTGCTCCTCCCAAACCTTCGCTGGAGCATCCCCGGGTGGGACGCGCCGGGAACGCCCGGGCATTCCCGAGTCCGGGAGCAGCAGCGGGCACATCCCGGGGGAGGGCGCGCATCCCAGCCGGACCCGCGAAATTTCCCATTTTCATTAAAAACGGGGAATTAAACCCAAGCGCCGCCCGGGGGACCCAACGGCTCCGCCAGCGGGCTCTGCTCAGGGCTGGAATTCAGATCCCGGGGTTTTCTTTCCCTGGCACGGAGCAGCTCCTTCCTCCTCCTCCTCTTCCTCCTCCTCCTGCTGCCCTCCCAGCACCACCCAGCGCTCCCATCCCACCCTGGATCTTCCCAGGACCTTCCCAGGGCCCTGGATGCTCCACGCTGGGAATGTTCCAGCCCGAGCGCTCATTAAGCGCGCTGTCTGTCCCCGCTGGAATAATTAATTATTCCTATTTTTAACGAGCGCTCGCCCCTGCCCTTGACAGAGCCCGGCTGCTCCCGCGGCCGAGGACGCCGAGTTATTTTTACCCCCTCTTCCCTGGAGAGGTTTCGCTCCCGATTCCAGCCCTGGGATTTAAAGGGACGGTGACGGTGCCGCCGCTGCCGCGTTCCCGGAGCTCCAGAGGGAGGGAAAGGCTCCGCGATTCCCTAAAAATTCGGGAGTTTGGGTGTGGCGGGAGGATGTGGGGTTGTTAATCCCGACATCCCGCGTTAGTCCTGTGGATTCAGCTCTGGAGCCCCCCAAAGGGATTCATTCCATCCATAGGTGGAGAAAAGGGGGGTGCAGGGAAATCTGGGCAAAATTCCCAAGGAAAAGGGTCCTGCTGGAAACTGGGGATGGAGAGGACCAAAGGAAAGTCCAGGCTGGGATCAGAGTGGGAATTTGGTTCCAGAACAAGCAGGGATCAGGAATTCTCTGGGCTGGGATCAGGCTGAGATCAGAGTGGGATCAGAGTGGGAATTGGTTCCAGCATGAGCAGGGATCAGAGATTCTCCAGGCTGGGATTAATCTGGGAGCTGCTCCCAGAACAAGCAGGGGTGGTCAGGGATACTCTGGGCTGGGATGAATCTGGGAATTCAGTCCCAGCACGAGCAGGGATCAGGGATTAGGGATTCTCCAGGCTGGGATCAGACTGGGATCAGAGTAGGAATTGCTCCCAGAACAAGCAGGGATTGGGGATTCTCCAGTCTGGGATTAATCTGGGAATTTGGTCCCAGCATGAGCAGGGATTGGGGATTCTCCAGGCTGAGATCAGACTGGGAATTTGGCCCCAAAACGAGCAGGGATCAGAGATTTTTCAGGCTGGGATCAGACTGGGATTAATCTGGGAATTCGGTCCCAGCATGAACAGAGGTCAGGGATGCTCTGGGCTGGGATTAATGTGGGAATTTCTCCCAGAATGAGCAGGGATCAGGAATTCTCTGGGCTGGGATCAGGCTGGGATCAGACTGGGAATTTGGTCCCACGACGAGCAGGGGTGGCCAGGGATGCTCCAGGCTGGGATCAATCTGCATGAGCAGGGATCAGAGATTCTCCAGGTTGGGATCAGGCTGGGAATTGCTCCCAGAACAAGCAGGGATCAGGGATTCTCCAGTCTGGGATTAATCTGGGAATTTGGTCCCAGGATGAGCAGGGATCAGGAATTCTCTGGGCTGGAATCAGACTGGGAATTGCTCCCAGAACAAGCAGGGATCAGGGATGCTCTGGGTTGGGAATCAGGATTCTCCAGGCTGGGATCTGGCTGGAATTAATGAGGGCATTGCTCCCAGAATGAGCAAGGATCAGGAATTCACCAGGCTGGGATCAGGCTGGGATCAGACTGGGAATTTTGCTCCCAGAATGAGCAGGGATCAGAGATGCTCCAGGATGGAAACACGGATTTCCCCAGGCTGGGATCAGGCTGGGAATTTGGCCCCAGCATGAGCAGGGATCAGAGATTCTCCAGGCTGGGATCAATCTGGGAATTCTGTGGGATGGGCAGGGAGCCATTCCCAAGGCGGGCTGAGCCATCTGGCCGGGCTGGGCCCTTCTGCCGCGGCTCGGGCATTGCGAGCACGGCAGCAATATGCTCGCCTGGAAATTAATAACAATGCTCAGCTCTCACCAGCTGCCAGGAATTGGCTCTCCCTCCGCCAGGAGAGGGGGGAAAATCCGAAATTCCGCCACTTCCCGGCTCCAAGGAGATCCCGGGAAAGGCGACTCCGGCTCCGGGATGGGCACAGGGATGGGCAGGGATGGGCACAGCCAGGCACGGGGATGCCCTCGGGGCACGGGGGGAGCGGATCCATCCTGGGGCACACCCGGGTGGGAAGTGCAGCTGCCAGGAATGCTCTGGAGGGAGGAGATGTGAAATCCCAGCTCATTCCGTGGTCCCAGATTATCCCGAGCTGGCCTTGGGCGCTTCCAGGCACGGAGCAGCCACAGCTCCTCTGGGAATTACTCTGGGAATTCTCTGGGAATCCTCCCAGGCAGGAATTCCTTCCCAAAATCCCCATCTAACCCTCTGGCAGTGGGAAGCCATTCCCTGTGTCCAGCAAATCCTGGTGTCCAGGGCTGCTCCTGCAGCACCCCCAGAGGGATGGGGAAAACAAAATCCTGGGAAGGTTTGGGTTGGGAGGGACATTGGGGATCAGCCAAACTCTGTCACCTCCAACTATCCCAGATTATCCCAGCCTGGCCTTGGACACTTCCAGGGACAGAGGGATGGAAATCAAAACCTTGGAATGGTTTGGGGATGGGAGGATCAGCCAGATCCACCTCTGACTGTTCCCACCATCCCAGATTATCCCAGCCTGGCCTTGGACACTTCCAGGGACAGAGGAAAGGGCAAACAAAACCTTGGAACAGTTTGGTTTGGGAGGATCAGCCAAACTCTGACTGTTCCCACCATCCCAGATTATCCCAACCTGGCTGTGGACACTTCCAGGGACAGAGGAATGGAAATCAAAACCTTGGAACGGTTTGGGTTGGGAGGATCAGCCAGATCCAACTCTGACACCTTCCACTATCCCAGATTATCCCAACCTGGCTGTGGACATTTCCAGGGACAGAGGGGTGGGGAAAACAAAACCCTGGGCATGGTTTGGGTTGGGGAGGATCAGCCAGATCCACCTCTGACTGTTCCCACCCATCCCAGATTATCCCAACCTGACTGTGGACACCTCCAGGGACAGAGGGGTGGGAAAACAAAACCCTGGGATGGTTTGGGATGGAAGGAGCTGAAATCCCACCCAGTGCCACCCTGCCACGGACAGGGTCACCTCCACTGTCCCAGGGGCTCCAGCCGGGCTGGGACAAAACCCTGGGATGGTTTGGGTTGGGAGGGGACTTTGGGGAATCAGCCAAACTCTGTCACCTCCCACCATCCCAGATTATCCCAGCCTGGCCTTGGACACTTCCAGGGACAGAGGAAAGGGAAACAAAACCTTGGAACAGTTTGGGTTGGGAGGATCAGCCAAATTCTGACTGTTCCCACCATCCCAGATTATCCCAACCTGGCTGTGGACATTTCCAGGGACAGAGGGATGAGAAAACGAAACCCTGGGATGGTTTGGGTTGGGAGGATCAGCCAGATCCACCTCTGACTGATCCCACTATCCCAGGTTATCCCAGCCTGGCTGTGGACATTTCCAGGGACAGAGGGATGGGAAAACAAAACCCTGGGATGGTTTGGGAGGGAAGGAGCTGAAATCCCACCCAGTGCCACCCCTGCCATGGACAGGGTCACCTCACTGTCCCCAGGGGCTCCAGCCTGGCCTGGGACACCTCTCAGGGCCTCTCCACGCTGCAGAATTCCCGGCGGTGCCGCGGGTGGAATTGTGAATTCTGTCTCTGCAGCCTCAGCTGGCCAGGTGGGTGTCGGGATATTTTTATTTCCTGACAAAATCCGCCCGCAGAGCAGCTCTGGGAAGCACATGGAGCATTATTTTGGTCCAAACACGGCGGATTGAGGCAAAGGAACACACGAAACATTCACTTCCATGGAGACCTGGGAGAGGGGAAGGCTTGGAAAAATCCCAGTGTTCCAGGCAGGCTTTTAAACAGTGGGGGAGCAGGGAGGGGCAGGCAGGGCCGGGAATTTGGGATATGGATCCATCCTCTCCTCATCATTAGGGTCTGGATGATCCCGTTAATGGGTTTCCCATCATTAATTAATTAATGGGGCGTTGGATCCAAAGAGCTCCGGTGTTTTCCCAGGCTCCAGACAGGGAGTTGTAGCCTCCATCGAATATTCCCCGCTGGAATTTGGACACGGAGGGATTGGGGGTGGGGTGGGACCCTCACCCTGCTCCCATGAACTCCCAGCCCAGCGAGGCCGCAGAAATCCACACAAAACACGGATCTGGCAGCAAAATCCCATAAAACCAGCGATTCCCTGGACCAGAACCAGCTGGAAATTGCCTTTCCAGAAGCTTTTCCACACCCTTGGAACGAGATCTTTGCGTTCCCAGCAGTAAATCCAGCTGCTCCTTTGATCCAGGCTTTCCATTCTCCTCTCCCATCCCATGGGAATCGCACACTGTGGGGTCTCATCTGGGCCCCCCTCAATCTCCCAGATCCCAAATTCCCCCTCCATCCCTGCATCCCCCCAGCAGGGAGTTTGGTGCTGTGGGATTTGGGATCTGCCCCGTGCAGCAGCAGCAGCTGTGGGGGCTTCATCCCCCGAAAATGCTTTTTATAATTATAAATATTCCCAGGTGTTTATATGGGTGGGAAGGAGAGGGAGGACAGAGGGATGGGATGATATCTGGGAATTTGGTTCCAGACGAGAAGGGGTTGGGGATTTTTCCAGGCTGGGATCAGTCTGAGATTCAGGCTGGGATCAGGCTGGGATTAATGTGGGAATTGCTCCCAGAATGAGCAGGGATCGGGGATTCTTCAGGCTGGGATTAATGTGGGAATTGTTCCCAGAATGAGCAGGGATCCAGGATTCTCCAGGGCTGGGATTAATCTGGGAATTGTTCCCAGAATGAGCAGGGATCCAGGATTCTCCAGGCTGGGATCAGGCTGGGATTAATCTGGGAATTCCTCCCCAGAACGAGCAGGGATCGGGGATTCTCCAGGCTGGGATTAATCTGGGAATTGTTCCCAGAATGAGCAGGGATCAGGGATGTTTCCAGGCTGAGATCAGTCTAAGATCAGGCTGGGATCATGCCAGGATTAATCTGGAAATTGTTCTCATAATGAGAAGGGATCAGGGATTCTCCAAGCTGGAATCAGCCCAGGAATTGCTCCTAGAAGAAGCAAGGATCAGGGATGTTCCAGGCTGAGATCAGGCTGGGAATTCGTCCTCAGAACGAGCAGGGATTCTCCAGGCTGAAATCAGTCTGGGATCAGGCTGGGATTAATCTGGGAAATCCTCCCAGAATGAGCAGGGATCAGGGACGTTCCAGGCTGGAATGATCCTGGGAATTCCCTCCTGAAAAGAGCAGGGGCAGAGGATGGTCTGGGCTGGAACAATCCTGGGAATTCGCCCCTAGAAGGAGCAGGTTTTTGAGGATGCTCCGGGCTGGAACCACCCTGGGAATTCCCTCCCAGCACGGGCAGGGTCAGGGGTGCCCTGGCATGGCCGAGGTGCCCGGGATCGATGCCCAGCCCGTCCCCCCAGCCAGGATCCGATGCCCAGCCCCCCTGTCCCCCCGGCCGATCCGTGGGCAGGCAGAGGCCGCGGGATCAATGCGGGGTGAAGGAATTACGGCTGCAGACACGCGGCTTTGCGGCTCCCTGCCCAACACAGCCCGGCTCCCTGTCAGAACCCAGGACATCCCCTCTGCTGTCCAGGACAGCCCAGACCCTGCCAGGGGGCTCAGAGACCCTGGCACAGAGCCCAAAATGCCCCTCTGTGGGTTTGATTATGACCCATGGAGCAAATTACCAACCGTGTATGAAGATCAGCAAGCCACAACAGTTTAAGTAGAATATTAGTGAAGTTATCACAGGGGTGGAAAATAGAATTTTTGGGGTTTTTAGAATGAGGCTCAGAGACCCTGGCACAGAGCCCAAGACCCCTGTGACTTTGATTATGACCCATGGAAAAAATTACCAACATTATATGAGGATCTGCAAGCCATGGACAGTTTTAAGTAGAATGATAGTGAATTTATCACAGGGTGAAAAACAGATTTTTTGGGGTTTTTAGAATGGGGGCTCAGGAGGCAAGAGGGAGGGATCTGGGTGTGTCCAGCCTTTCTCCTTCTTCTTCTTGGCCTCCATCTTCTGCTGTGATGGTGGCACTCACAGATTGATTTAGAGTAGAAGCTCACTGTCTAACATAGGTGATGGGTATTGGGAAGTAATTGTAAACATTGTACACGTGGTTTTTAGTATAAAGACATAACACTGCCCTGGGGGCAGGCAGAAATAACACTGCCCTGGGGGCAGGCAGAAGGCCTGGAACTGTCCTGCTGGACGGACCTCGGCGGGGCAGGAGAAAGAATTTTACAGGTAAGAGGCAATGAACAACCTTGAGAGCGAGAAATTAGGAGCTCTGACTCCTTCTTCAACTGCCGGGCTGGGAAAAGAGACTTTGGAACTTTTCTTGGGGTCACTTTGACAAGATGAAGATCCCAACAGCTTCCTTCCCAACAAAGCCCGGCTTCCTTCCCAACAAAGCCCCAGCTTCCTTCCCAACAAAGCCCAGTTCCTTCCCAACAAAGCCCAGCTTCCTTCCAACAAAGCCCAGTTTCCTTCCCAACAAAGCTCAGCTTCCTTCCCAACAAAGCTCGGCTTCCTTCCCAACAAAGCTCGGCTTCCTTCCCAACAAAGCCCGGCTTCCTTCCCAACAAAGCCCGGCTTCCTTCCCAACAAAGCTCGGCTTCCTTCCCTACAAAGCCCGGCTTTGTGCACTCCCAATTGTGATTGCCAATTAATTCTGCAGCAGCCCGGGGCAGGGAAGGGCCCAGCTCCCTCAGGACATGCAGCAACCCGGTTTTTCCGGGCTCTGGAATGCCGGAATTCCCAGGAATGACCAGTCTGGGAATCCTCAAGCTGCCAAGAGGGCAAGGATGAGCAGGATGGATGGTTTTGGGAGTTTTCCCTCCCCTCTGCCGCCTCCACCTTCTCCTCGCTCCCACCGATGCCGCATCCCGAGGAGCTCCAGAGCTCCGGGAACGAGACAGGCAGAGACAATCCAGACCTTCCCAATTAAACAATTTCTGCTGAATGAAGGGCCCTGCTGCTCCCCGCCGGCTCCGGGAACGGCTTTTCCATCAATCCCGGCCTGATGAGCTCCTTGTCACTTAGCACCTCTAATGCTCGCCCCTAATGGCATCAGGGGCTCCTTGGCACGGCCCTAATGCAGTTTCCAGCTCCTGCTGGCGCCTGGGATTCGGCCGGAGCGGGAGAGCGAGCGCATCCCTAATCCGAGCAGACACTAATGGGAAAACGAGCTGCGAGGAGCCGCAGGAAAAAACGGGAGCAGCATCTCCAGGCCGTGGGGAGCGTCCCCATCCTGCTTTGCTGCGGGTTTGCTCACTGTTTTCCCCATCCCGGAGATTCCGCGCTCCTCTTTCCACGCCCTGACCATCAGAGCCTTTTCCAGAGAAATTTTTTTCTTGGGATCATCCCGGTTTTCTCCATTTTTGGTCTGTTCCCAATCCAAATGTCCCATCCTCTCCACCCTGGAGATCACTACTTCCCTCTTTCTATTATCTGATCATCTGAGACTTTTCCAGAGCAGTTTCCCCTGGGGTCATCCCAGTTTCTTCATTCCTGGTCTGCTCCCAATCCAGATTTCCCATTCTCTCCATCCTGGAGATCCTCACTTCCCTCTTTCCATCATCTGACTATCCAAGCCTTTTCCAGAGAAATTTTTTCTTGGGATCATCCCGGTTTTCTCCATTTTTGTTCTGTTCCCAACCCAAATGTCCCATCCTCTCAATCCTGGAGATCCCCCCCTCTCTCTTTCCATGCCCTGACCATCAGAGCTGTTTCCAGCCAGCTTTCCCTTGGGATCATCCTGGTTTTCTCCACTCCTGTTCTGTTCCGAACCAAATCTCCCATTCTCTCCATCCTGGAGATCCCCCACACCCCTCTTTTCATGCCCTGACCATCAGAGCCTTTTCCAGAGCAGTTTCCCTTGGGATCATCCTGGTTTTCTCCATTCCTGGTCTGCTCCAAATCAAAATTTTCCTTCCTCTGCATCCTGGAGATCCCTCCCCTCTCTCTTTCCATGCCCTGAGCATCCAAGCCTTGCCAGCCCAGCTTTCCCTTGGGATCATCCTGGTTTTCTCCATTCCTGCTCTGTTCCCAATCCAAATTTCCCATCTTCTCCATAGTGGAGATCCCTGCTCCAGCTTTCCCTTGGGATTATCCCATTTTTTTTTCCACAGGATTGCATCCCTGCTCTGTTCCCAATCCTTATTTCCCTCTCCTCCCCATCGTGGAGATTCCCACTCCCTCATTCCTGTCTCTGTCCCTCCCAGCCTTCCCAGCCCAGCTTTCCCTTGGGATCATCCCAGTTTTCTCCCCAGCTTTCCCTTGGGATCATCCCAGGTTTCTCCCCAGGAATTTTTACTTTTCCAAGGGTTTTTTTACTTCCCCAGGAGTTTTTACCTCTCCAGGAATTTTTACAATCCTAAGAATTTTTACCTTCCGATGAGTTTTCACCTTTCCAGGAACTTTTACCTTCCAAGGAATTTTTACTTTCCCAGGAGTTTTTACCTTCCCAGGAGTTTTTACCTTCCCAGGAATTTTTATCTTCCCAGTAGTTTTTACCTTTCCAGGGCTTTTATTACCTTCCCAGGATTTTTTACTTTTCCAGGACTTTTTATCTTTCCAGAAGGGTTTCACCTTTCCAGGGCTTTTTACCTTTCCAGGCTTTTTACCTTTCTGGAAGTTTTTCCCTTCCCAGGATTTTTTACTTTTCCGGAAATTTTTACCTCCCCATGAATTTTCAGCTTTCCAGAAGGTTTTTACCTTTCCAGCTGTTTTTTTACCTTCCCAGGGCTGCATTCCTGGTCCACTCCCCCACCATGTCCTTATCCCACTTCCCTTGCTCTGCTCCCACCATTTCCCTTGGATCATCCCATTTTTCTGCACTCCTGCTCTGCTCCCAGCCCCAATTTTCCCATCCCAGAGATTCCCAGGCTCCTTTTTCCTCACTCTGCCCTTCCAGGCCTCCCAGTTTTCCCTTGGGATGCAGCTCTGCCTCTCCTCCACCCCCGGGAAGAGGCTCAGGAGCCCCTCGGAGCTGGGAACAAATCCATGTTTTGATTATCCCTGCTCCTAAATGATCCATAACCAGCATAATTCCATCAGGACAATAACTCCCAAATCAGATTAAATCTCTCCATTTGTCTGGAGCTTTGGGCTTTAAGCTCTTCCCTCCCCCTTTTTTCATTGATTTTTTTTCCCCCAGCCCAGCCTCTGGCTGAGCCTTTCCAAGGGTTTTTCCAGTTGGAATTCTCCAGGCCAGGCACCGTTTTCCACTCTAAACCAACCCAGGGGATGCAATTCCAGCACGAAAATTCCCAGAATTTCCCCCAATCCCTGCTAAAAATTAATTGGTGCCATTCCAAACAATCCCTGCTGCAAAATCCCACAGGATTGGGAATTTTGGGGATCGTTTCCTTGTTTTTACAGCTCCATTCCCAGAGATCCCACATTCCCAGGATTGGGAAGTTGATTCCAGGAAATCTTTCCATGTTTTTACAGCCCCATTCCCACATTCCCTGGCTTCCCATGGGATTGGGAAGTTTGGGGAATGTTTTCCCATTTTTACAGCTCTATTCCCAGCCATCCCTCCTTCCCTGGCTTCCCAAAAGATTGGGATTGACTCCAGGATTGAGAAAATTTGGGAAGCGTTTCCTCATTTTTACAGCTCCACTCCCAGAGATCTCTCATTCCCTGGCTTCCCACGGGATTGGGAATTTTGGGAATTTCCATGTTCTTACAGCTCCATTCCCAGCTATCCTGCATTCTCTGGCTTCCCACAGGATTGGGAAGTTGACTCCGGGAAATCTTTCCATGTTTTTACAGCCCCATTCCCACATTCCTTGGCTTCCCACAGGATTGGGAATTTGGGAAGTGTTTCCTCATTTTTACAGCCCCATTCCCAGAGATCCTCATTCCCTGGCTTCCCATAGGATTGGGAATTTGACTTCAGGATTGGGAATTTCAGGAAGTGTTTCCTTGTTTTTACAGCCCCATTCCCAGAGATCCCTCATTCCCTGGCTTCCCATAGGATTGGGAAGCAAAGTCTGGGCAGAGTTTCCATTCCTTTGGTTAAGGAAGGAAAACTTGGAAGGAGCAGGGAGGGTTGTGTTAACACCGATTAATAATGAATCAGCTGCTAATGAGCGTTAATTAATTAATAATAACATGTGCTCAGCGATCGATTCCCGATGAACGGCTCCGAGCTGCCAGGAGTTCCCAGCTCCAGCCTAGGAATTCTCCTGGATTTCCCCAGCTCTGGGGATGGGAACCAGCTTGAAAAATGGGGATCATCCCATTTTTCCAGATCAGGAATTTTGGATTTTCCCTGGCTCTGGAGCCCGGGCATGGACAGGGAGGGTCCCATTTCTCCAGCTTGGAAATTCTCCTGGATTTCCTGGCTCTGGAGGTGGGAACCAGCTGGGCATGGAGGGGGATGATCCCATTTTTCCAGCTCAGGAATTTCCCTGGATCTCCCCAGCTCTGGAGGTGGGAACCAGCTGGGCATGGATGGGGATGATCCCATTTTTCCATCCTGGGAATTATCCTGGATTTCCCTGGCTCTGTAGCCCAGGCATGGACAGGGATGATCCCATTTGTCCATCCTGGAATTCAACTGATTTCCCCAGCTCTGGAGATGGGAACCAACCCAGGCATGGACAGGGATGATCCCATTTTTCCAGCTTGGGAATTCTGGATTTCCCTGGCTCTGGAGCCCAGGCATGGATGGGCACGATCCCATTTCTCTAGCTCAGGAATTCTGGATTTCCCTGGCTCTGGAGCCCGGGCATGGATGGGGATGATCCCATTTTCCCATCTTTGGAATTCCCTCTGATCTCCCTGGCTCTGGAGATGGGAACCAGCTGGGCATGGGTGGGATGATCCCATTTTCCCATCTTTGGAATTCTCCTGTATCTCCCCAGCTCTGGAGATGGGAATCAGCTGGGCACGGACAAGGATTATCCCATTTTTTCCATCTTGGGAATTCTCCTGATCTCCCCAGCTCTGGAGATGGGAACCAGCTGGGCACGGACAAGGATTATCCCATTTTTCCATAGGATTGGGGCTGGGAAAGGATGGGAAGCATCTCCCACCTCTCAGTGCATCCCAAACCCTTCCAGCTGTGCCTCGCTCCATGGTTTTCCTCAATCCCACATGGAAAATCCTGCTGGAGACTTTTCCCTTTTTATTTTGGACCACTTGTAGGTGTTTTTCCCTGTGTGATCCCACCTGGAGCAGGATCCCACCTGGAGCAGGGTCCCACCTGGAGCAGGGTCCCACCTGCGCATCCCATTCCCCCCAATGCATCCAGCCTGGGATGCTGCAATGGAGCCGGAGCTTTAATCAGCATCTCTTATCAAAACCACTTAATTTGGCTCATTAATTGGATTCTCAGGATCCAGGAAATGAACTGCAGCACCTGAGCCTCGCCTTTGATTGGGAGAGGTTATAAATAATTCATGGGATGGCCGTGCTTTCCATGGAAAACCTGAGGAACCGGGATCCCGAGGTGGCTCCGGGGTGGGGATGGGGCTGGGGGGTCCCAGGGGGGTCCTGGGCACGGAGGGATCCAGGGAAATCCCATGGGAATTGGGGTGGGGCTGCTTGAGGGGCTGGATGGACCCCAGGAAAGGCTGGAGGGGGTTGGGAAGAGGAGGAGGAGGAGGGAAAGGAAAAAGGGGAAAAAGGGGAAAAAAGGGAAAAAGGGGAAGGGAAGGGAAGGGAAGGGAAGGGAAGGGAAGGGAAGGGAAGGGAAGGGAAGGGAAGGGAAGGGAAGGGAAGGGAAGGGAAGGGAAGGGAAGGGAAGGAAGGAAAGGAAGGAAAGGAAAGGAAAGAAAGGAAAGGAAAGGAAAGGAAAGGAAAGGAAAGGGAAGGAAAGGGAAGGAAAGGGAAAGGGGAAAGGGGAAATGACCCTATGGCAGTATACTGGTTTGCACTGGGAGGACTGGAGCAGCCATGAAAATAAAGCCCAGTTTTCCATCTGGAATTCAGAGGGGCTGGAAAAGGCGTTTATAAAGAGAATTAAAAACAAAAGTGAGGCTGAAACAGTCGGAATTTGTGGGTTTGCTGAGCAAAGGTGCGGAGGAAACCTCTGGGAGGGGAAGGACCCGGCGCTGCCGTGGCACTGGAACATACTGGGAGCACTGGGAGCTGTGTGGGGGCACGGGAGGGCTCAAGGGGGGGGGGGGGATCTGCATCCCTGGGGATTTGGGATGTCCATCCTGTGGGGATTTGGGATGTCCATCCCTGGAAGATTTGGGATGTCCATTCTGGGGATACGGGATGTCCATCCCTGGAAGATTTGGGATGTCCATCCTGTGGGATTTGGGATGTCCATCCTGTGGGATTTGAGATGTCCATCTCTGGAGGATTCGGGATGTCCATCCTGTGGGATTTGGGATGTCCATCCTGTGGGGATTTGAGATGTCCATCCCTGGAGGATTCGGGATGTCCATTCTGAGGGATTTAGGATGTCCATTCTGAGGGATTTGGGATGTCCATCCCTGGGGATTTGGGATGTCCATCTCTGGAGGATTTGGGATGTCCATCCTGTGGGATTTGGGATGTCCATTCTGAGGGATTTGGGATGTCCATCTCTGGGGGATTTGGTATGTCCATGCCAGGGGATTTGAGATGTCCATCTCTGGAGGATTTGGGATGTCCATCTCTGGGGATTCAGGATCTCCATCCCTGCTGATCTGGGATGTCCATCCTGAGGCATTCGGGATGTCCATCCCAGGAAGTTTTGGGATGTCCATCCTTAGGGAAGCACACCCAGCTG
Organism: Calcarius lapponicus; assembly: GCA_039654755.1. Classification (NCBI taxonomy): domain Eukaryota; kingdom Metazoa; phylum Chordata; class Aves; order Passeriformes; family Fringillidae; genus Calcarius; species Calcarius lapponicus. Next base: position 109,616 of record JBBFKN010000159.1, read on the forward strand.
AGCGCCCCAGGCCATTCCCTCTCCAGCCGCCCCTGGAAGCGCATCCCGGGGGGATGAGTGGGGCATAGCCGCCTTTGGGGTCCCGGGGCTGCGGCCGCGAGGCTCCGGCTGCCCGGGCAGCGCTGCTCCGGTGCGCTCGCACTGCCCTCCAGTGGGCACATCCAGCGCTTCCAGCTGTCCCCTGGCACCCCCTGGTGTCCCCTGCCACCTCCCTGGTGTCCCCTGGCACCTCCCTGGTGTCCCCTGCCACCCCCGACTGTCCCCTGGCACCCCTGGGCTGTCGCCTGGCACCCCTGGGCTGTCCCCTGGCACCTCCCTGGTGTCCCCTGCCACCCCGGCTGTGCCCCCTCCCCAGCCCGGGTGCTCTGAGCTTGGAGGGCTCTCAGCTCTGCCGGGGGTGGGGTAAAGTCCGTCTGGGGATTTGGGGCGTCCCCTCCTCCTGTCCCCCCGCCGCCGCTCACTGCAGGTTCCTCTTCTTGGCCACCCTGAGGGCCACGTTGTCATAGTCGCTGTCCCCGAGCCACTCCTTGCCCTGCAGCAGGAAGGGCCTCTTGGGGACGGCGTAGTCGTCGCGCTGGGCGTTGTAGGGACACCCGAGCCCGGGGGGCTCCTCGGGGGCCGCCTGCAGCCTCCAGGCCTCCCCCTTCACCTCCTCGGGCTTGTCGTAGAGCGAGAGCCCCGAGAGCCCCTCGGCTCGTCGTAGATGTGCTCGGGCTTGGGGGCCGTGGGGCGGCCGGGGGGCTGCTGACCCCCCCCTGCATCCCTGGGGACGCTGGGGGGCTCGGGGAGCCCCTCCTGGGGACAGCCCAGGCCACCAAACTGGCGTGCCAGGAAGGCCTTGGCGATGGTGTCGAAGGGGACGGCGTACTCGGACTCCACCCTGGCGCTGTCCGGCCTCCGGGCCTTGTCCGGCGGGCGCAGCACATCGTGGGGCTCGGCGTAGGGACAATCCCCACCCCGCGATGGCTGCGACGGCCCCGAGGCCTCCCCAGCCCCGGGAGGCACCACCAACCTGCCCTTGGCCCCTTTCCCCTCCGCTTTGGGCACCCTGGCCTCGGCGGAGGGACCCTTGGGCTCCTCGTGGCCCTGTGCCCAGCTGGGCGTCCTGGCGTGCTCCAGCGGCCGCGAGGCTTCGTCCAAGGGGCCCCCCCGGCCCCGCTGGACCTCGATGGCCGCCTCGATGGCCTGGAAGATCTCGTTGCCCTGCCTGGTGTCGAACTCGAAGCTGCCCTCTCCGGACGCACAGCGCCGGCCGGCCTCGAAGGAGAAGGTGACCTGTGGAGGGCATGAGGCAAAGGGGAAATTTTCCAGGGTAGAAATCCATTTTGATTTAGGTGAAATGTACATTTTTGAGTCGAGCCTGTGGTTAGAAAACAGAGCTGTTTAGCCTGACTGCAGAACCTAGGCTCGGAGAAACTGCTTCAGTGAAGGACAGAGATAAAGGGGGGGAGACAGAGGGTGAGAGAGAGACAGAGAGACTGCTGTGAGAGCAGGTCAACCTGACCTAGGAATTCTTTCTGATAAAGAAGGACTAGCAGCAAACGTCACGTGAAATTCGTAAAAATGAATATGTATGAACCTATTGTGAAATTGTATGCATATGTATCTGAGAGGAGGATAAAAAGGGACCTGAAGCTCCCAGAGGTACTGCTGCCATTTTGAGGGAACGATTCCGTTATAAACATAGCGGCTTTACGACTTTCACAAAAGTTGTGGAGTTTTGATTATCTCCACCAAACAGGCAGAGACAGTCCCCACGGCGCCCAGGCCATGTCCAGCCCAGCCCTGGTGCCACACACTGACCTTGTCGCGGCCGAAGCGGCGCAGGAAGCGGTAGGGCCAGCTGGAGAGCAGCTCCTGGCTCTGAGGGTGCCGCAGCTCCAGCGCCTCCTCGCCCGCCCGCAGGATGCAGCGGCCCCGGAGCCGGCAGCGCTGCGACGACGGCGTCACCCTCACTGTCACCTCAAACGCCTGCTCCAGGCCGGCTGGGGATGGACACGGCATTGGACACAGGTCCCACCCCACAGAGTGACCCCCAAACCAGGACAGACGGGTCCAGGCCAGCTGGGGATGGACACGGTGGTGGACACGGTGTTGGACAATGCAGAGGGGCAGGGAGGGACCCCCAGGGCAGAGCCCCGGACACAGCTGGTGCTGGACACGTGTCCCACCCCACAGAGTGACCCCCAAGGCGGGACAGATGGCTCCAGGCCAGCTGGGGATGGACAGGGTGGACACTGGAGATGTGTCCCACCCCAGAGAGGAGCTGTGAGTGAACCCCAAGCCAGGACAGACGGCTCCAGGCCATCTGGGATGGACAGAGCACTGGACACGGGTCCCACCCCGCAGAGTGACCCCCAAACCGGGACAGACAGCTCCAGGCCAGCTGGGATGGAGAGGGTGGACACTGGACATGTGTCCCACCCTACAGAGTGACCCCCAAACCAGGACAGAGGGATCCAGGCCAGCTGGGGATGGACACGGTGTTGGACACTGAAGAGGGGCTGTGAAGGACCCCCAGGCCGGAGCCCTGGACGCAGCTGGTGCTGGACACGTGTCCCACCCTGCAGAGTGACCCCCAAACCGGGACAGACGGCTCCAGGCCAGCTGGGATGGACAGGGTGGACAGTGGACACGTGTCCCACCCCAGAGAGGAGCTGTGAGTGAACCCCGAGTCAGGACAAATGGCTCCAGGCCATCTGGGATGGACACAGCACTGGACATGGGTCCCACCCCGCAGAGTGACCCCCAAACCGGGACAGACGGCTCCAGGCCAGCTGGGATGGACAGGGTGGACAGTGGACACATGTCCCACCCCAGAGAGGAGCTGTGAGTGAACCCCGAGTCAGGACAAATGGCTCCAGGCCATCTGGGATGGACACAGCACTGGACACGGGTCCCACCCTGCAGAGTGACCCCCAAACCAGGACAGACGGCTCCAGGCCAGCTGGGACGGACACAGCACTGGACACAGGTCCCACCCTGCAGAGTGACCCCCAAACCGGGACAGAGGGGTTCAGGCCAGCTGGGACGGACACAGCACTGGACACATGTCCCACCCTGCAGAGGGGCCGTGGGTGACCCCTCCAGCCAGGCCAGCAGTGTCCGGCTGATAAGGGCTGGCCAGGATGAGCACGGCTGATAGCGCAGCCGAGGCGGCCCCAAAAACAGGAAGAGGCTTTTGGGGGAGGAGGTTTCCCCACCCCACCCCGCACAGCCCCAGTCCCGCTCCCACCTTTGCCCCGTGAGCTGTACAGGGAATTTTCCTCCATGGAGAACTCGCCCTCGGTGCCCTCCTTGGCCGCTCCCGGCTCCTCACGGCTCCTCTGCCCCGGGGGAAGAGCGGCAGGTGAGGGATCCCATCCATCCCAATGGATTTCACCCATCCCTGTGCATCCCATCCATCCCGGTGGATCCCATCCATCCTGGTGGATCCCATCCATCCCACTGCATCCCACCCACCCTGGTGGATCCCATCCGTTCTATCAGATCCCATCCACCCTGGTGGATCCCATCCATCCCAATGAATTCCATCCATCCCAGTTGATCACACCCATCCCAGTGCATCCCATCCATCCCAGTGGATCCCACCCATCCCGGTGGATCCTGTCCATCTTGTTGCATCCCATCCACCCCGGCGGATCCCACCCACCCTGGTGGATCCCATCCACCCTGGTGGATCCCACCCACCCCAGTGCACCCCACCCATCCCAGTGCACCCCATCCATCCTGGCGGATCCTGTCCATCCCGATGGATCCCGTCCATCCCGGTGGATCCTGTCCATCTCGTTGCATCCCATCCATCCCGGTGAATCCCACCCACCGCAGCAGATCCCACCCCCACCCCGGTGCATCCCACCCACCCCGGTGGTTCCCCCGTTCCCCAGCCGCTGTGGGGCCGTACCGGGAACGCCAGCTCGCAGAGCCGCTGGATCCATTCGGCCGCCTCGGCGCCGTCGGCGGCCAGCAGGAACCGCCGCTCCGTGGTCTCCAGCAGGAAGGGCACGGTGTCCTTGGGGCAGGAGGCGTCGCCGCCCGCCTCGGCCACGTGCACGCAGTCGCTGAGCCGGACCAGGCGCCGGCCGCCCTCGGCCCTGCGCGGCCGCTCGGGGCCCTCCTGCAGCTCCAGGCGCGCCGTGGAGCACGAGCTCTCCCGGTACAGCACGGCCCAGAACTTCTTCCACTTCTGCTGGGGGACAACCAGGGCGTCTGCCTTCCCAAAAGGGTTCGACCTTCCATGGGGTTCGACCTTCCATGGGGTTCGACCTTCCATGGGGTTTGACCTTCCCAAAAGGGTTTGACCTTCCCTGGGGTTCTACTTTCCATGGGGTTCTACCTTCCCAAAAGGGTTCGACCTTCCCTGGGGTTCTACTTTCCATGGGGTTCTACCTTCCCAAAAGGGTTCGACCTTCCATGGGGTTCGACCTTCCATGGGGTTCTACCTTCCCAAAAGGGTTTGACCTTCCCTGGGGTTTTTACGTTCCCAAAAGGTTTTGACCTTCCATGGGGTTCTACCTTTTCTGGGGTTCTACCTTCCCAAAAGGATTTGACCTTCCATGGGGTTCTCCCTTCCATGGGGTTCCACCTTCCCTGGGGTTTTTATCTTCCCAAAAGGGTTTGACCTTCCCTGGGGTTTGATCTTCCATGGGGTTCTTCCTTCCATGGGGTTCTGCCTTCCCAAAAGGGTTCAACCTTCCCAGGGGTTGTTACCTTCCTAAAAGGGTTTGACCTCCCATGGGGTTCAATCTTTCCAGAAGGGTTCGACCTTCCCAAAAGGATTTGACCTTCCATGGGGTTCTACCTTCCATGGGGTTCTACCTTCCCAAAAGGGTTCGACCTTCCCAGTGGTTTTTACCTTCCCAAAGAGGTTCAACCTTCCATGGGGTTCAACCTTCCCTGGGGTTCAACCTTCCCTGGGGTTTGACCTTCCCTGGGGTTCAACCTTCCATGGGGTTCTACATTTTCTGGGGTTGTACCTTCCCAAAAGGGTTCGACCTTCCCTGGGGTTTTTACCTTCCCAGGAATTTTTTTCTTTTCCCAGCATTTTCACCTCTCCAGGATTTTTATCTTCCCAGGAGTTTTTACCTTTCCAGGAATTTTCATCTCTCTAGGAACTTTTACCTTCCCATGAGTTTTCACTTTTCCAGGAACTTTTACCTTCCCGGGAAAATTTTTACTTGTCCAGGGGTTTTTACCTTTCCAGGAGTTTTTACCTTTCCAGAGAGTTTTACCTTCCCAGGGGTTTTTACCTTCCCAGGAGTTTTTATCCCCTTGGACCATGCTTAGCATCACCCAAGGCAGTACAAGGGTGCAAAACCCTGCAGGGTCTGGCTGAAGATAGGGGGGTGACATAAATTGGGATTTAAATCTCTGATAAACACCCCTGACACTCAGCAAAGCCTTTCCAGTACCCCAGACTCACCCACCCCACAAGCCGTGAACAACTTCCAGCTCCTTTTTCCTCCCATTTTCCCTTAAAAACCCCAAATTTTCATCTCTAGGCTCTGCCCCAAAAGCAGCAGCAGCAGTTCCGGGCTCAGGGAGCGCGGGAGGCTCCAGGGCAGAGGGGAAGTGAGCGAAGGGGAAGCAGCCCCAAAACCTCCCCGGCAGCTCTGGGTCCCACAGCTCCCTTTTCCCGGCATGGGGTTTTGGGATCCCCACCCTTCCTGTGGGGTGGATCCCCTCGGGATGGGCTCTGTGGGGAGGAAGAGAAGGGAGAGGGGCAGGAGAGGCCCCTCAGTTCCTTCCCTCAGCTCCTTCCCCTCGCAGCCATTGCCCAACCCCGGCCTTTATCGGCAGCGGAAGCCGCGCGGCTTTGGGGCCTGCAGCCATCACTGTCCCCAAACGTGGCTTTGGGGCCTGCAGCCATCACTGTCCCTAAGTGAGGCTTTGGGGCCTGCAGCCGTCACTGTCCCCAAACGTGGCTTTGGGGCCTGCAGCCGTCACTGTCCCCAAATGCAGCTTTGGGGCCTGCAGCCGTCACTGTCCCCAAATGCAGCTTTGGGGCCTGCAGCCGTCACTGTCCCCAAACGTGGCTTTGGGGCCTGCAGCCATCACTGTTCCTAAATGAGGCTTTGGGGCCTGCAGCCGTCACTGTCCCCAAATGTGGCTCTGGGGCCTGCAGCCATCACTGTCCCCAAATGAGGCTTTGGGGCCTGCAGCCGTCACTGTCCCCAAATGGAGCTTTGGGGCCTGCAGCCGTCACTGTCCCCAAACGTGGCTTTGGGGCCTGCAGTTGTCATTGTCCCCAAACATGGCTTTGGGGCCTGCAGCCATCACTGTTCCTAAATGAGGTTTTGGGGCCTGCAGCCGTCACTGTCCCCTGGCTGCAACTGTCCCCAAATGTGGCCTTGGTGGTCACATCCATCCCCCCTCAGGTGGGATGTCACCCCCTAACTCTGCAGAGCCTCTTTTGAGGGGCCTGTACGAAGTGTCCCCAGCACCTCCTGTCCCCCCCACGGTGGCTGAGGGACAGCTGAACATCAACAGGTGGGATGACCCCGTTCCCATGGGATTCAACCCATTCCAATAGGATTCACTCCATTCCTGTGGGATTCACCTCATTCCCTTGGGATTCACCCCATTCCTGTGGGGTTCACCCCATTCCCATAGGATTCACCCCATTCCCATGGGATTCACCCCATTCCTGTGGGGTTCACCCCATTCCCATGGGATTCACCCCATTCCCATAGGATTCACCCCATTCCCGTAGGATTCACCCCATTCCTGTGGGGTTCACCCCATTCCTGTAGGATTCACCCCATTCCCGTGGGATTCACCCCATTCCTGTGGGGTTCACCCCATTCCTGTAGGATTCACCCCATTCCCATAGGATTCACGCCATTCCCATGGGATTCACCCCATTCCTGTGGGGTTCACCCCATTCCTGTGGGGTTCACCCCATTCCTGTAGGATTCATCCCATTCCCATGGGGTTCACCCCATTCCCATGGGATTCACCCCATTCCTGTAGGATTCACCCCATTCCCATAGGATTCACCCCATTCCTGTAGGATTCACCCCATTCCTGTGGGGTTCACCCCATTCCCGTGGGATTCACCCCATTCCCATGGGATTCACCCCATTCCTGTGCGTTCCCCCCTCCAGCCCCCCGACCCCGCTGACCTTGCCGAAGGTTTGCTGCAGCTGCAGGTACAGCCAGCCCTGCTTCACCACTGCCTCCTCCATCGCCGGGCTCCGTGTGTCCGGCCTGTCCCGAGTGTCCCCAAGTGTCCTGAGTGTCCCCAAGTGTCCCGAGTGTCCCCAAGTGTCCCCAAGTGTCCCGAGTGTCCGGCCTGTCCCGAGTGTCCGGAGTGTGCTGAGTGACTCGAGTGTCCCCCAGTGTGCTGAGTGTCTCCAAGTGTCCTCAAGTGTCCGGCCTGTCCCAAGTGTCCCCAAGTGTCCCCGAGTGTCCTCGAGTGTCCCCAAGTGTCCGGCCTGTCCCCAGTGTCCTCAAGTGTCCAGAGTGTCCAGAGTGTGCTAAGTGTACCCAAGTATCCCGAGTGTCCCCGAGTGTCCCTGAGTGTCCTCAAGTGTTCCCGAGTGTCCTCAAGTGTCCCCAAGTGTCCAGAGTGTGCTGAGTGTCCCCGAGTGTCCTGAGTGTCTGGAGGGTCCCCGATGTCCACAGTGTCCAGCGTGTCCCGAGTGTCCCCGAGCGTCCGGAGCGTCCACAGTGTCCGATGTGTCCGGAGTGTCCTGCAGTGTCCCAGGGGTCACAAGTGTCCCCGAGTGTCCAGAATGTCCGGAGCGTCCTGGCGGTCCCGAGTGTCCCCAAGTGTCCTCAGTGTCCTGGGGGTCCTGGGGGCCGTGTCCCCGCGGTGTCACCGGGGCGGGCTCCGCCCGTGCCGCGCTCAGCCCGGGCTCTGCCGCTTCCTGCGCGCGGCGACTTCCTGTGGGTCCCCACGGGGACACGGGGGTGGCGCTGGGGACACGGGGAGTGGCGCTGGGGACACGGGGAGTGGCGCAGCACACGCACGGGTGGGTGTGACATTGGGGACACGGTGGTGGGGCACAGCACACACACGGGTGTGACATTGGGGACACAGAAGTGTGGCACAGCACACACACGGGTGTGACATTGGGGACACGGGGGTGTGGCACAGCACACACACGGGTGGGTGTGACATTGGGGACACGGGGGGGTGGCACAGCACACACACGGGTGTGACATTGGGGACACAGGGTGGAGTGGCACAGCACACACACGGGTGTGACATTGGGGACACAGAAGTGTGGCACAGCACACACACGGGTGTGACCCTGGGTGTGGCACAGCACACACACAGGTGTGACATTGGGGACACGGGGGTGTGGCACAGCACACACACGGGTGTGACATTGGGGACACAGGGTGGAGTGGCACAGCACACACACGGGTGTGACATTGGGGACACAGAAGTGTGGCACAGCACACACACGGGTGTGACCCTGGGTGTGGCACAGCACACACACAGGTGTGACATTGGGGACACGGGGGTGTGGCACAGCACACACACGGGTGTGACATTGGGGACACAGAAGTGTGGCACAGCACACACATGGGTGTGACATTGGGGACACGGGGGTGTGGCACCGTGGGTGTGGCACTGGGGACACGGGGGACTGGCACAGTCAGAGAGGCGGGCGTGGCACTATGGGTGTGGCACAGCCAGATAAGTGGGCGTGGCACTGGGGACACCTGGGTGCGGCACTGGGGGCGTGGCACTGGGGACACCCGGGTGTGGCACTGGGGTGTGGCACTGGGGACACCCGGGTGTGGCACTGGGGACAGGTGGGTGTGGCATGGCAGGACAGGTGGGTGTGGCACTGTGGGTGTGGCACCGAGGACACGGCCCTGTGCCCCCCTGTGGTGTCGACGGGCACCGGGCACTGGGGGGACTGGGAGCACTGGTGGCACTGGGGGGACTGGGAGCACTGGTGGCACTGGTTATCCTGGCGTTAGGTCACACTGGTGGCACTGGGCGTGCTGGTGCCAGTGCTCACACTGCCGTCCCTGCGCTGTCCCCGTGCTGTCCCGGCTCTGTCCCCGTGCTATCCCCGCACTGTCCCCGTGCTGTCCCCGTGCTGTCCCGGCTCTGTCCCGGCGCTGTCCCGGCTCTGTCCCGGCTCTGTCCCGGCGCTGTCCCGGCTCTGTCCCCGTTCTGTCCCCGTGCTGTCCCCGTGCTGTCCCCGTGCTGTCCCGGCTCTGTCCCGGCGCTGTCCCGGCTCTGTCCCGGCTCTGTCCCCGTGCTGTCCCTGTGCTGTCCCCGTGCTGTCCCGGCGCTGTCCCGGCTCTGTCCCGGCTCTGTCCCCGTGCTGTCCCCGTTCTGTCCCCGCACTTTCCCCGTGCTGTCCCCGCACTGTCCCCGTTCTGTCCCCGTTCTGTCCCCGTTCTGTCCCCGTTCTGTCCCCGCACTGTCCCGGCTCTGTCCCGTTCTGTCCCGCTCTGTCCGGGGGTGCGCGGTCCCTTTAAGGCCGTGTCAACAAACCCGCCTCGCGCCCCTCCCTCCTCCCCCCGCCCCGCGCCGCCGCTGTGACGTCAGACGCAGCGCGCCGCGCGCGCGCGAGAAGGCGTGGCCAGACCGCTGTGGGCGTGTCCCGGCGCCGCGCGCAGGCCCCGCACCGACACGAGGGCGCGGTCTCCCCGGGATGGGCGTGGTCTAACCCGGCGCGCGCGCAGGAAGGGCGTGGTTTCCGCTTTGCGGGCGTGTCTTTGGAACTCGCGCAGGCGCGGGATAGGCGGGGCGGGCGCGGGGTGGGCGTGTCCCCCCGTGGCGCGCAGGCGCGGGAGGGGCGGGGTCGCGGCGCGGCGCATGCGCGGTGCGGGCGGCGGCGCGGGGGGACGCGGTGGCGCCGGGCCCGGCGCAGGCGGGGGCGGAGGCGCGAGCGGAGCATGAATGGGGCAAGATGGCGGATCATGTGCAGGTGAGCTCCGGCCGCAGCGCGGGGCTCGCCCGGGCCCGCCCGCCGTCCTCCCGGCACCCCCGCGCCGCCCCCCCCGGCCCGCGCGGCCGAGCCCCGCACGGCCAGGCCCGGCCAGGCCCGGCGCGGCCCAGGCGCGCAGGCCGCGCTCCCCCCGTGTCCCCCCGCGGCCTCTCCGAGGGTCCCCCCGGCCGCCGGCGGCTCCTCCCGGCCCCATCGCGTCCCTCCCGGTGTCCCCTCATCGCTCCGGTGCGGAGATCCCCGGGACGAGCTCGCTTGGTCCCGGTTATCCCCTCGGCAGCGCCGGCCGGGCCCCGCTGTCAGCCCCGGCCGTGCCGCTGTCACCGGCGGCTCTGCGGGGCCGGGCTGGGCGCTGCGCCCGGGGGGAGCTCGGCACTCCCGGCCCGCTTCGGGTCAGTGCCAGCCGGGCTTGGCTTCCTTGCCCGGCCCGCTTCGGGTCCGTTTCCAGCCGGGTTTGGGGTCATTTCCCGACTGGGTTTGGGGTCATTTCCCAGCCGGGTTTGGGGTCATTTCTCAGCCGGGTTCTGTTCGTTTCCCAGCCCTGTTTGGGGTATTTCTCTGCCCTGCTTGGGGTCATTTCTCAGCCGGGTTTGGGGTCATTTTCCAGCCGGGTTCTGTTCTTTCCGAGTCCAGTTTGGGTTCCTTTCCCTGCCTGGTTCTGTTCCTTTCCCAGCCGGGTTTGGGGTCATTTCCCAGCCCTGTTTGGGATCCTTTCCTTACCCGGTTCTGTTCCTTTCCCAGCCGGTTTTGGGATCATTTCTCTGCCCTGTTTGGATTCCTTTCCCTGTTGTTTCTGTTCCTCTCCCAGCGGGATTTGGGGCCATTTCCCGGCCCTGTTTGGGGTCATTTCCCAGCCGGGTTCTGCTCTTTCCGAGTCCAGTTTGGGTTCCTTTCCCTGCCTGGTTCTGTTCCTTTCCCAGCCGGGTTTGGGGTCGTTTCTCTGCCCGGTTCTGTTCGTTTCCCAACCTGGTTTGGGGTCATTTCCGAGCCAGGTTTGGGATCCTTTCCCTGTTGGTTCTGTTCCTTTCCCAGTGGGATTTGGGGTCATTCCCAGTGGGATTTGGGGTCATTTCCCAGCTCTGTTTGGGTTCCTTTCCTTACCCGGTTCTGTTCCTTTCCCAGCCGATTTTGGGATCATTTCTCTGCCCTGTTTGGATTCCTTTCCCTGTTGTTTCTGTTCCTCTCCCAGCGGGTTTGGGGTCATTTCTCAGCCAGGTTTGGGATCCTTTCCTTACCCGGTTCTGTTCGTTTCCCAGCCGGTTTTGGGGTCATTTCCCCGCCCTGTTTGGGGTCATTTTCCAGCCGGGTTCTGTTCTTTCCGAGTCCAATTTGGGTTCCTTTCCTTGCCTGGTTCTGTTCCTTTCCCAGCCTGGTTTGGGATCATTTCTCTGCCCTGTTTGGATTCCTTTCCCTGTTGGTTCTGTTCCTTTCCCAGCGGGATTTGGGGTCATTCCCAGCGGGATTTGGGGTCATTCCCAGCGGGATTTGGGGTCATTCCCAGTGGGATTTGGGGTCATTCCCAGCGGGATTTGGGGTCATTCCCAGCCTTGTGGACCCTCAGGGTTTGGGGAAAGTTTCCTTTGGGTGTTTCAAGGGAATCCCAGCCTGGAGATGTTGGTGGTGCAGGAGCCAGGAGGGAAATCAGGGCTGGGAAAGTTCCAGCTTGGAGTGGAGGGACAGAAACTCCAGGAATGGTCCTAAATCCCTGGGAATGGTCCTAAATCCCTGGGAATGGTCCTAAATCCCTGGGAATGGTCCTAAATCCCTGGGAAAGGGCTCAAAACTCTTTGAAAGGAACCCAAACCCTTCAGGAAGGGAACAAAACCCTCTGAGTGGGGTCAAACCCCAGTGAAGGGACCCAAAACCCTTCAAAAGTCTCTGAGAGTGACCCTAAACCTCTGAAATTGATCCCAAAACCTCTAAGAGTGACTCAAGACCTCTGAAGTTGACCCTAAACCCTGTGAGAGTGACCCCAAACCTCTCAAATTACCCCAAAACCTCTTGAGAGTGACCCCAAACACCCTAAAATTGACCCCAAACACCCTAAAATTGACCCCAAACCCCTTGAGATTGACCCCAAACAACCTAAAATTGACCCCAAATCCCGAGATTGACCCCAAACACCCCAAAGTTGACCCCAAACCCCCTGAAATTGGTCCCAAATACCCTAAAATTGACCCCAGACGCTCTAAAATTGCCCCTAAATCCCCTGAGATTGACCCCAAACACCCTAAAAGTGACCCCAACACCCTGAAAATGGCCCCAAACCCCTTGAGAATGACCCCAAATCCCCTAAAATTGTCCCCAACACCCTAAAATTGACCCCAAATCCCTTGAGATTGACCCCAAACCCCCTGAAATTGGTCCCAAACACCCTGAAAATGACCCCAAACACCCTAAAATTGGTCCCAAAGCCCCTGAAAATGACCCCAAAAATGACCCTAAAATTGACCCCAAATCCCCTAAAATTGTCCCTGAACACCCCAAAATCAACCCCAAAGCCCCTGAAAATGGCCCCAAACCCCCTAAAATTGACCCCAAACACCCCAAAGTTGACCCCAAATATGACCCTAAAATTGGTCCCAAACCCCCTGAGAATGACCCCAAACCCCCTGAGAATGACCCCAAACACCCTAAAAATGACCCCAAACACCCTAAAAATGACCCCAAATCCCCTGAAATTGACCCCAAAAATTGACCCCAAAAATAACCCTAAAATTGACCCCAAACCCCCTGAAAATGACCCCAAACAGCCTAAAATTGACCCCAAACACCCCAGGATTGACCCCAAACACCCCAAAGTTGACCCCAAACCCCCTGAAATTGGTCCCAAACCCCCTGAAAATGACCCCAAAAATTGACCCCAAAAATTGACCCCAAAAATGACCCTAAAATTGACCCCAAACACTCCAAAATTGACCCCAAACACCCCAGAATTGACCCCAACACCCTGAAATTGACCCCAAATCCCCTAAAATCAACCCCAAAGCCCCTAAAATTGACCCCAAACACCCAAAATTGACCCCAAATCCCCTAAAATCAACCCCAAACCCCGTGAAATTGACCCCAAAAGTTGACCCCCAAAATGACCCTAAAATTGACCCCAAATCCCCTAAAATTGACCCCAAACACCCCAAAATCGACCCCAAACCCCCCAGAGGCAGCAAACCCCAAAGCAGCCCCAGCTGGGGAGGTTTTTTTTTTTGGGATCAAGCAGAATTCCCAGGAATTCTTTCTTATCCCTGAATCCATCCCGAGCAGTTCCTGGGAATTCTGATCCCAAGAAAAAACAGAGGAATTGTTGCTTTATTCACCAGGATTTTGATGGGAAAATCGGGATTTTTTCCTGGGAATTTCGCCCCAAATCGGAGTTTTCCGTGGGAAATTTGGGATTGAGGAAGTTGGAAAAGTTGGGAATGCTGAGCTCAGCGGGGTTAAAGTTTAACAGGAGAACTTTGGGAAATGGTCCAGGCTGGAGAAGGGATTTAGGA
>JBBFKN010000160.1:0-122789 GCA_039654755.1 Calcarius lapponicus
ACAGCAATCCCCAGTGCCAGCAGGTCCCCAGTGCTGAGGGACAGCAATCCCCAGTGCCACAGGTCCCCAGTGCTGAGGGACAGCAATCCCCAGTGCCACAGTGGCCAATCCCTCAGTGCCACAGCTCCCCAGTGCTGAGCATACAGCAGTCCCCAGTGCCACAAGGTCCTCAGTGCTGAGATACAGCAATCCCCCAGTGCCACAGGTCCTCAGTGCTGAGGGACGGCAATCCCCAGTGCCACAGTCCCCAGTGCTGAGGGACAGCAAATCCCGCAGTGCCACAGTGGCAATTCCCCAGTGCCACAGCTCCCCCAGTGCTGAGATACAGCAATCCCCCAGTGCCACAGGTCCTCAGTGCTGAGGGGGTGGCAGTCCCCAGTTGCCACAGCTCCCCAGTGCTGAGATACAGCAATCCCCCAGTGCCACCAGGTCCCCAGTGCTGAGATACAGCAATCCCCAGTGCCACAGGTCCCCAGTGCTGAGATACAGCAATCCCCAGTGCCACAGGTCCCCAGTGCTGAGGGACAGCAATCCCCAGTGCCACAGGTCCCCCAGCACTGTGGGACCAGGATCCCCAGCACAGCAGGTCCCCAGCCCCACGGTGGCACGTCCCCACGGTGTCCCTGCGAGTGTCCCCTGCGGTCACTCACCGCCACCAGGGCTTCACCCACGCTGGTCAGGGACGTCGGGGCGCAGGGAGTGGATGAGGCAGCTTCTGCTCGGTGAGGACGGCCACCAGCAGCGCCACGGCGTTTGTCAGGGCCCAGGTTCTGCAGCAGCGTCAGGAAACTGGCCCCGCTGAGGGCGGGGACATCCCCTGGTCACCCACAGCCCGCCTCCGCCACCTGTGCCCCCCACTGCCAGCACCCCCCAGTCCTACCTGAGGGGCAGCGGGGCAGGACACGGGCCGGCACAGCAGCAGGCTGTCATACGGGGACATCTGCAGGGACACACGGACGTGGTGGGTGGGGGACATGGTGGACATGCTGAGCTGGGATGGGGGTGGGATGGGGATGGTATGGGGTGGGATGGGAACAATGCGATGGATGGGATGGGATGGGATGGGATGGGATGGGATTGGGAATGGGGATGGGATGGGTGGGGTGTGGGTGGGGGGGTGGGAACATGGGATGGGATGGGATGGGATGTGATGGGGGTGGGATGGGGTGGGATGGGATGGGATGGGATGATGGATGGGATGGGATGGGATGGATGGGATGGGATGGATGGGATGGGATGGGATGGATGGGATGGGATGGGATGGGGATGGGATGGGACTGGGATGGGATGGATGGGATGGGATGGATGGGATGGGATGGGATGGGGGTGGGGTGGGATGGGAACAATGGGAATGGGGATGGGGGTGGGATGGGAACAATGGGATGGGATTGGGGTGGGATGGGATGGGGTGGGATGCGATGGGATGCAATGGGATGGGATGGTGATGGGATGGGGTGGGATGGGATGGGATGGGATGGGATGGGATGGATGGGATGGGATGGGCTGGGATGGAGTGGGATGGTGATGGGATGGGATGGGATGGGATGGGATGGGATGGGATGAGATGGGATGGGATGGGAACAATGGGATGGGGTGGATGGGAACAATGGGATGGGGTGGGATGGGGATGGGAACAATGGGATGGGGTGGGATGTGATGGGATGGGATGGGATGGGATGGGATGGGATGGGATGGGGTGGGGTGGGATGCGATGGGGTGGGATGCGATGGGGTGGGGTGTGACGGTGACCCTCTCCCAGGCGACTCACCTGGACCAGGATCCGCTGACCGGGAGCGCTGCGGGGACGGGAAGGGCACGTTGTGCATGAAGTGGGAGATGTGCCTGCGGGCGGAGCGGCCTCCGTCAGCGCGGCGGTGGCCGCGGGCCCCCGTCCCCCCCGGAGCCCCCCCCGGCCCCCGCTCACGTCTCCAGGGGCAGCACGTGGGGGCCCGAGATGGGAGTAGCGGTAGATGAACATGAGGAACTTGCGGAAGACGTCGAAGAAGGGCCAGTGGGACAGCACGCAGATGCTCTTGCGGGTGTGCAGCGAGCGCCCCCGGGCACCGGCCCGCCGGTCCACCACGCTGAGCAGCCCCAGGCGCGAGCGCCTGCGCCTTCCGACAGCCCGCTCCCCGGGGAAACGCCTCGTGGAACTGGATGGCGGCGCCGTACACCCTGCGGGGCACCTCCGGCGCCGTCAGGGGGCACCCCTGGGCACCGGGGCCATGGCGCCAGGAACCCATGGAATCAGGATCCTGGGCCCACAGAGCTGGGCACCCCTTGGCACTGGGGATGCCGGGCCCACAGAGCCAGGAACCCCACGGCACCAGGATCCCTGTGCCATGAGAGATGAGAAGCCCTGGCACTGGGATCCTGGGCCCACAGCACGGGGAACTGCTGGCACCAGGGATCATGAGGGATGGGAACTCTTGGCACAGGGGATCCTGGTCCCAGAAGGGATGGGAACCCCTGGCACAGGGATCCTGGTCCTCAGAAGGGATGGGAACTCCTGGCACTGGGGATCTGTGTCCAGCAAGGGAGGGGGAACCCCTGGCACTGGGATCCTGGTCTTATAGCCCGGGGAACCTCTGACACCAGGATCCCGGTCCCACAAGGGAACCCTTGGCACTGGGATCGCAGTGCCATGAGGGATGGGAACCCCTGGCACTGAGGATCCTGGTCCCATGAGGGATGGGAACCCCTGGCACCAGGATCCCAGTCTCACAGTCTCACAAGGGAACCCCTGGCACTGAGAATCCTGGTCCCATAAGGGATGGGAACCCCTGGCACAGGGATCCTGATCCCACGAGGCTGTGGGGGGCTGAGACCTGGGCACCCAACCCCTCCCATGGCACCGGGGACCCCCATGCCAACCCCCCCGAGCCCCTGTCCCGCCGTGCCTTGTCCCCCGAGGCGCGCGTGAGTACGAAGGTGGAGAAGACGGGCAGGGGGTACTTGGTGCCCACGGGCCAGCTCTCGATGGTGGCCCCCATGGGCAGGCAGAACACGGGCACCGGACTCGGGCAGAGGGAAGGACTCGCTGTCCTGCTCGGGGTAACGGCTCAGCAGCCCTGCACGGACACACGGACAGCCGGACACATGGACACCAGCATCAGCCCCCCCAGGTCATCTCACCCACCCCAATGAGGAGGGGGCAGCCAGGTGAGTGCCCACAGCTGTGGTAAAACCACCCCCCAAAACCTCCCCCAACAGGAAACACAACTGCCCCCAACCCCAGTAAGGGACCCCACTGTTACCCTAGTAAGGGATACCACACTTTCCCAGTAAGAGACCCCAGTGTCACCCCAGTAAGGGACCTTCAGTGTCACCCCAGTAAGGGACCTCAGTGTCACCCCAGTAAGGGGATGCCACACTTTTCCAGTAAAAGGACCCCACTGTCCTCACCCCAGTAAGGGACCCCCACTGTCCCCCCTCCCCAGTAAGTGACTCCAGTCCCAAAAGCCTGGCAAGGCTCCCCAGGGGGTGCAGGGGCAGCTGAAGGGCCCCCACCTTGTGCTCCCCAAACCCCCGTGAGGAGACTCAGGGGCTCCTCCTGCACCTCGCCCCAAATCAGCCCCGTGCCACCTGGAGAAGGTTAATCAACCCAGAAAATATTTTTAAAAATAATACCAGCAATTAAACAACTCCGGCTCCCCCCTGTGAGGCCCCAGAACCCCCCAGCCCCAGGTCCCCACCTGCCTCGTAGACCAGCGTGTTGTCCTTGGGCCACGGCGATCTTGTAGCACAGGAACAACGCGGGGGCCCCCACTGCAAGGAGGGATGGGGGTGGTTTCGGGGCTCAGCGCGGGCTGGGCAGCAACAGGGGAACGAGAGGGACCCCCCCACGAACGCACCATGCTGGTGTTGAGGTTCTTGTCCACGCGGCAGAAGGTGTGGGGGGTGCTCTCCCCCTTGCTGGGCATCACCAGCAGATGTCGGTGACCGCCCAGCGTGTGGTGCCCGGGCGGCTCGGCCGGGCGCGCCGGAACGTCAGAGAACGTGCGCTTGGTGGCCCGGCGAGCCCGAGGCCAGGTTGGCCGAAGCGGCTGTAGGGGGTGGTGTCCAGGATCTGGTAGCCGGGCTTGGGGCCGGTCCTTGCCCTCATAGTGCACCCTGGAGGAGTGCCACAGACGTGTTTGATGGAAAATCCTTTCCCTGGGATTGTTTCTCAGCCTCAGGAACAAATGTAAACATTGATTCTCTGCTGCTGAGGAATGCAACAGGTGCATCTGGGATTGGTCTCGTGTGGTTGTTTTCTAATTAATGGCCAATCACTGTCTCAGTCAGTCACAGGCCTTTGCTATCATTCTTTTTTCTATTCTTAGCCAGCCTTCTGAAGAAATCCTTCCTTCTATTCCTTTAGTATCGTTTCAATATAATATATATCATAAAAATAATTTAATCAAGCCTTCTGAAACATAAAAACCAAGCATTCTCGTCTCTTCCCTCATCCTAAGACCTCTGCAAGACACCACCACAGGGGTGAGGGGTGAAGGGAACCCCAGGAGCTGCCAGCAGCACCCTCCGGGGTCTTCCCCAGCTTCCCAATACTCTGTCCCCCTCTGCATTATTTCTCAGCTTCCCAAACTCTTCCCCCCTCTGCATTATTTCTCAGCTTCCCAAACTCTTCCCCTCTGAGATCTTTCCCAGCCTCCCAAACTCTTCCCCCTCCAGGTTCTTCCCCAGCTTCCCAAACTCTTCCCCCTCTGGGTTCTTTCCCAGCTTCCCAAGCTCTTCCCTCTGAGATTTTTTCCCAGCCTCCCAAACTCTTTCCCCCTCCAGGTTATTTCTCAGCTTCCTCAAAACTGTTCCCCCCTCTGAGATCTTTCCAGCTTCTCAAACTATTCCCCTTCTGCGTTATTTCTCAGCTTCCCAAACTCTTCTCCCCCTGGGTTCTTCCCCAGCTTCCCAAGCTCTCGCCCCGGGCTGTGTGACCCAGAGCAGGACTCGGGCGCTCCCCAACTCACCCCAGCTCGATCAGGGGGGGTTGTGTCCCGCCCTCGTTTGTAGCACAGGAACATCTGGGGGTTGTTGAGCCAGCCCCGCGTTGAGGTCCACGGGTGGCCGGACGTGCTGGTCTCGATGCAGGTGAAAGCCCTGGGGCACCTCCTCGCCCTGCGAGCGGATGATCACGAGCCACGTCCGTGATGGGCTCCCCGGGCCGCGCCGGCCGCGGCTCTGCTGCTCCTCCTCCAGCGCCCGCGAGGCCTCGGCCAGCCCGGCCACCACGAAATAATCCACGAGCTGCGGGGGCTTCTCGTCCGACATGGCTGTCACAGCATCTGCGGGGACACGGCGGTGATGCCGCCACCCCCAGCGGGGACGGCAAGGGAAGGGAAGGGAAGGGAAGGGAAGGGAAGGGAAGGGAAGGGAAGGGAAGGGAAGGGAAGGGAGGAGGTTCCGGTCACGCCGCGGGGACACGGGGACCCCCAGAGCTCTCCAGAGACCCCCGAGCACGGGGCAGGGACCCCTCGGCAGCGCCCGGAGAACGGACTGGACCCCGACCCCTGAGGCACCCCCGCTTCGGGGGCTGCGCCTCGGCTTTGGGGACCCGCTCCCTTCTGTGCCCCCTGCCCCGGAGCCCCCTCAGTGTCCCCCCCGGTCCCCGGAGCCCCCTCAGTGTCCCCAGCCCCCCCCGAGCGCCCGCGGCACCGCCCGGTTTTGCCCACAGGGAGCGGCGGAGGCCGGAGACGGGGGCAGCAGGAAAGGGGAAGGAGAGCGCGCGCCAGGCCCGGGCCGCGCACGTCACCCCGGTGGGGGCCGCACAGCGGCGACCCCCCCCGCCCAGGGACAGCGGGGCGGCCTCCGTGACCCCCGGGAGGGCAGCCATCCCCGGATCGGAGGTCACGCTCCCTGCACCGAGGGCTGCCGGCAGGTGACCTCCTACCCTCCTCAGACGGGCGGGGACACCCCCGGGACAGCGACAGCGACAGCCCCTGCCTGGGGGGTCACCTCCTGCCAGGGCCTTGCGGGGGTCCCCCATTCCCCGTGTCCCCCGCCGGTGACCCCCGGAGGATCCTCTGTCCCCGCGTCCCTCCCGGTGCCAGCCTTCCGGTAGGGGTTCCCCATCCCCGTGGCCGCCCCCGGTGCCCCCCCGCGGGGCTCCGCATCCCCGTGTCCCCCCTCCCCGCTGACTTCCCCCACATGCGGCCCCGGGTCCTTCCCCGAGCCCAGACCCGGCCCCCGCAGCCCCGCCGCAGCCCCCGCGGGGACCCCCGGCCCGGCCCCTCCCGGTTCCCCCCCCCCCACGCTCCCGGTACCTGCGGGCCGGGCCGGGCCGGGCCGGGCCCGGGGCCCGCGTCTTTGGGCTCCGCTGGGGCCGCGACCGCGCGCGCCGCCCGGCCCCCCGCCCCGCCACAGCGCCCTCCTGGGCGGCGCGGAGGACTCGCGGGAGCGGCCGGGGGACACCGCCCCCCGCCCCAAATCCTCAAACCCCCAAATCCTTAGAAAATCCTCAGAAACCCCCCCAAAATCCTCAAACCCCCCTCCCAAAATCCTCAGAAACCTCTCCGCAAAATCCTCAGAAAATCCTCAGGACCACCCCCAAAATCCTCAGAACCCCCCCCCAAAATCCTCAGAAAATCCTCAGAAACCCGCCCCCCCCCCCAAATCCTCAGAAAATCCTCAGGACCTCCCCCCCCAAAATCCTCAGAACCCCCTCCAAAATCCTCAGAAAAATCCTCAGGACCACCCCCCCCCAAATCCTCAGAATCCTCCACAAAAATCCTCAAACCCCCCCCCACCCCAACATCCTCAGACAGTCCCCCCAAAATCCTCAGAAACCCCCCCAACCCCAAATCCTCATAACCCCCTTCCCCAAAATCCTCAGAACTCCCCCCCAAAATCAACCATACACCAGTGGGGGGGGGGGGGATTTAATTAACATAGAATATTTTAAAAAATAATAATAATAATAAATCACTCTGGCTCCCTCCGGGGGGGCCCAGGGCCCCCCACCCGCGGACGGGCCCCCCAATTTTGGGGAGGGGGGCGGGGGGGCAAAGTTACAAGTGCTTCTCCTACACGTCCCCGGCAGCTGGGTAATCTGGGGGAGGGGGAGCTGGGGGTACATATTGGGGAGGGGGGAGCGGGATTTCTCCTTAAACATGATGATTAGCCGGAAAAGAAATGATAAAATAAAGGCAGAAGCGGCCCCCCCCGAGCCCCCCCCCGGGGGTCTCTACCTACGGGGTTATGTACAAGCCCCCCCCGGGGGTGCCTGGATTGCTGCCCCCTCCCCAAATTTCCCGGGGTTCGCTGCCAGGTGGGCGTCTGGGGCTGGGATTTAGGGGAGGGGGGCTCTGGGTGGAACCCCCCCAGGATGTTTCGGGGGGGGGGGGGTGCCTGGATTGTCTCCCCCTCCCCAGTTTTTTCCCCAGCCCGAGGTGGTTCCACGGGGTTTTCCTGGAGAACAGAACCCTGGTGGGGAGCTGGGGGGGGCCTCGGAAGGAGCAGAAGGAGCCCTTTGAGAGCCGCGCCTGGAGCCCCCTCCCCACTTTTCCAGAGATTTCCCTGGGATGACAGCGACTGGTGGGGCCAATTCCCGGGCTGGGAACTGGGGGAGGGGGGCTCGGACAGACCCCCCAGGCTCACTGGGGGCGGTCACCAGCCCTTGACAGCAACAGTTTGGAGGGTCCGGGACGGAGCCCCCCGCCCGTTATTCTTGGGTTCCCCTTCCGGCCGGGTTTGGGAGGTTCCCCCGCCTCTCCTCCGGGGCATCCCCGGTGCCGTCCCGGGCCTTTCAGCGGGGGAGCGCATTGAGCGGGCGGCGGGGCCGGGGGAGGGGCGGGGACCGTGCGGGGGGGGGGCGCGGCCCCGGGGGCCCCCCCGGGCCTCACTGGAGGCGGTCGGAGCGGAAGGAATCCTCGACGGGCGGGGGTCGAGTGAGCAGCGCGCAGTGGGTCGCTCAGCATGCTCAGGTCCCGTCCAGCGTCAGCGGCTCGATGCGCAGAGCTCCTCCTCCAGCCCCGCCCAGCCCCCCCAGCGACCCCCCCCTCCACCTCGAAGCCCGGACCCCCACGCCAGAGCCGTGGCGAGTCTCCTTGGACAGGCCCGGGGGGGGAGTCGGCCTGCGGGGGAAGGGTGGGGGGGGACACGGGGGTCAGCGGGGGACGAACCCCCTGGGACACCCCAGAGACCCCCGGGACCAACCCAGTAGACCCCCGGACAAGCCCACAGAGCCCCCAGCACCACCCACCCCCCCCTGTAACACCCCATGGGACCCCCTGGGACACCCCAGAGACCCCCAGGAACAAACCACAGATCCCCAACCCCCCCTTGTGATACCCCAGAGACCCCCGGGACACCTCCAGAGACCCCCAGGACACCCCAGAGACCCCCCAGGACAACCCACAGAGCCCCAACCCACCCACCCCCCCTGTGACACCCACCATGGACCCCCCTGGGGACACACCCCAGAGGACCCCCGGGACAACCCAGAGACCCCCGGGACACACCCAGAGACCCCCCAGAGACCCCCTGGGACAGCCCAGAGACCCCTGGGACACCCCAGAGGACCCCCGGGACACCCCAGAGACCCCGGGACAACCCAGAGACCCCCGGGACAACCCACAGATCCCCCAGACCCCCCTGGGACACCCCAGAGACCCCCGGGGACCCGGGACAACCCACAGATCCCCCAGACCCCCCTGGGACACCCCAGAGACCCCCGGGACAACCCACAGAGCCCCAGACCCCCCTTGTGACACCCCATGGACCCCCTGGGACACCCCAGAGACCCCCGGGACAACCCACGGATCCCCAGCCCACCCACCCCACCTGGGCCACCCCATGGACCCCCCAGGACACCCCCCTGTGACACCCCATGGACCCCCATCCCCCCCAGGCCCCTCCAGGACCCCCCAGGCCCCCCCAGCCCCTCCAGGCCCCCCCAGCCCCTCCAGGCCCCCCCAGCCCCTCCAGGACCCCCCAGGCCCCTCCAGGACCCCCCGTCCCCCCACCTGTGAAGATGATGTTGGGGATGGGGCCGTGGCGGCTGCAGTTGCTCAGGTTTGGGCGGCTCAGGCCGGGGGGGTCGTAGCCCCCCTCGCTCGGGGGGTAACTCAGGGCCCCCCCCAAATCCTCGGGAAGCCTCCGCTGTTCCCGGGGGGGCTCTCCCCGATCCCGAACTGCTCCAGCTGCAGGGGGGGACACGGGAGGTGAGACCCCCACAGAGGGAGGTGAGACCCCCACAGGGGGTGGTGAGACCCCCACAGGGGGAGGTGAGACCCCCACAGAGGGAGGTGAGACCCCCACAGGGGGTGGTGAGACCCCCACAGAGGGTGCCCTGACCCCATCTCTCCCCTGGTCACCCCACCCAAGGGTCTCCACCCCCATGTCCCCCGTGCAGGGTCCCCTGTCCCCCATGCAGCATCCCCTGACCTCACGTCCACTCCCCAAGGACCCTCCTGATGGGTCCCTGTCCCCATGTCCCCATCCCCATGTCCCCCTTGCCCCCCTGACCCCATGTCCACCCCACAAAGGACCCTCCTGACAGGTCCCCATCCCCATGTCCCCCTCCCCGTCCCCACGTCCCCCCAGCTGTGTCCCTGTCCCCCATGCAGGGTCCCCATCCCCGTGTCCCCTTCCCCATCCCTGTGTCCCCCTCCCCATCCCCGTGTCCCCCTCCCCGTCCCCACGTCCCCCCAGCTGTGTCCCTGTCCCCATGTCCCCCATGCAGGGTCCCCATCCCCATGTCCCCCATGCAGGGTCCCCATCCCCATGTCCCCCTCCCCATCCCTGTGTCCCCCTCCCCGTACCCGTGTCCCCGTCCCCGTGTCCCCCCCAGATGTGTCCCTGTCCCCATGTCCCCCATGCAGGGTCCCATCCCCATGTCCCCCTCCCCATCCCCATGTCCCCCATGCAGGGTACCCATCCCCATTTCCCCCTCCCCGTCCCCGTGTCCCCCTCCCTGTCCCCACGTCCCCCCAGCTGTGTCCCTGTCCCCACGTCCCCGTGCCCCACTCACGCTGCCCAGGCCGAAGTCTGCGTGGGGCTGTGCCAGGGGCTGCCCCAGGGGGGGTGCCGGGGGTGTAGGGGGGGTTGTAGGGGCGCGGGGGGGGCGCGGGGGCCCTCGGGGGGGGCTGGGAGCCCAGCAGCACCCCCGGCTGCCCGTAGGGGTACGGGGGCAGCCGCTGCTCCGCCGGCAGCTTGCTGGTGTCCAGGGGGACGCCCTGCGGAGACAAGGTGGGGAGGGGGCGTCAGCACGGCCCCCCCCGAGGGTGGGGGGCTCCCCCAGCCCCCCCGGCACCGGCAGGAGCCGTCCCTGAGAGCCCCCAAACAGCCACGGCTGCAGCCCGACCCCTGCGAGGGGAGGGGGCCTGGAAGGGACTGGGGGGCCTGGAAGGGACAGGGGGGCCCTGGAAGGGACAGGGGGGTCCCTGGAAAGGACACGGGGGTCCCTGGAAACAGGGGGGCCCTGGAAGGGACACAGGGGTCCCCCCCACTGGCCCTGAGCATGGGGAGGAGGGTGGGGGCGAGGGGGGCCCTGGGGTGTGGGTGAGATGAGGATGGAAACGAGACGAGAAGTGAAGGGCAGGAGGAGGGAGAGAAGAGGAAGACGAGGATGAGGAGGTTGAGGACAAGCAGGACAAAGAGGAGGGAGAGGAAGAGGAGGAAGGTGAGGTCCAAGATAAGGACAAGGATGGGGAAGAGGAGGAGAAAGAAGAGACAGAGAAAGAACAGGAGAAAGGATGAGAAGAAGGAGGATGGGGAGAAAGGAGACAAGGAGGAGAAGGAAGGGGGGAGAGGAAGAGAAGGGGGACGAGGAAGAGGAGGAAGAGGACAAGGACAAGGTCCAAGACAAGGAGGGGGAAGAGGAGAAACAGAAAGAAGAAAAATAAGAGAAAGAACACAAGAAAGATGAGAAAGAGGATGGGGAAGAGGAGAAGGAGGAAGGAGTCAAGGAGAAGGAGGAGAAGGAAGGGGAAAGGAGGAAAAGGTCGAGGAAGAGGAGAAAGAGGACAAAGACAAGGATGGGGAAGAGGAGAAAGAGAAGAAAAAGAAGAGAAAGAGAAGGAACACAAGAAGGATGAGAAAAAGGAGGGTGGGGAAGAGGACGAGGAGGAAGGGAAAGGAAGAGGAGAAGGAAGGGGAAAGGAGGAGGAAGAAGGGGAAAGGAGGAGGAGGAAGGGGAAAGGAGAAGGAAGGGCAAAGGAGGAGGAGGAAGGGAAAGGAGAAGGAGAAGAAAGGGGAAAGGAGGAGGAGGAAGGGCAAAGGAGGAGGAGGAAGGGGAAAGGAGAAGGAAGGGGAAAGGAGGAGGAAGAAGGGGAAAGGAGGAGGAGGAAGGGGATAGGAGGAGGAAGGGGAAAGGAGGAGGAGGAAGGGCAAAGGAGGAGGAGAAGGAAGGGGAAAGGAGGAGAAGGAAGGGGAAAGGAGGAGAAGGAAGGGGAAAGGAGGAGGAGAAGGAAGGGGAAAGGAGGAGGAAGGGGAAAGGAGGAAGAGGAAGGGGAAAGGAGGAGGAGAAGGAAGGGGAAAGGAGGAGGAGAAGGAAGGGGAAAGGAGGAGGAGAAGGAAGGGGAAAGGAGGAGGAAGGGAAAGGAGGAAGAGGAAGGGGAAAGGAGGAGGAGGAGGAAGGGGAAAGGAGGACCAGGCCGAGGAGGAGGCCGAGGAGGAGGAGGCGGCGGCGCTGGAGCGTGGGACGATGCGTACCTGGGTGATGGAGGACAATGTGGGTGACATTGTTGGTGAGAACTGTTTGGGGTGCTGCCGTCTGCAGTCGCCGGCCACGGGCAGGGACAGGGGGCTGAGCGGGACGCGCCGGCGGGGCGAGGTGGCCGCGAAGGAGCCGCCCAGCCCCGAGGGCAGGCTGGGGTTGCTGGGCGAGGACTGCAGCGGCTGCGGGCGGGGGGACGTGGGCAGCGAGGGGTTGGAGAGCGAGGAGGACAGGGAGGAAGGCAGGGACTGGTTGGAGAGAGAGGAGGGGATGGAGGAGCTGCTGTGGGAGGACTGGAGCGAGGGGTTGCTCAGGGAGGCCTGGAGTGAGGGGCTGCGCAGGGAGGCCTGGAGGTTGGGGTTGCTCAGGGAGGACTGCAGGGACGGGTTACTCAGGGAGCTCTGCAGAGGTGAGGGGAGTCCTGTGGGGACAAAAACAGAGAGCACCGTTACCCCGGCACGGCCCCGGCCCCGGGACGGCCCGGGCGGGGCTCCCCGGGGGCAGGGACGGGGATGGAGAGGGAACAAAACGATGGAGACGGACACAGGGACGGACACACACCCCGGGCGGGGGGACGGCGGCGGGAGGGGGCACCGGGGCGGGAGATGGGCACCTCCCAGACCCCTGTGAGACCCCTGAGTGCAGGGAATGGGAGCTGGGCTCCCCCCAGGGACCCACAGAGCCATTGGACCCCACAGGGTAACAGGGTGGGAGCTGGGCTCCCCCCACACCCCCACAGGACCCCCAAATCCATCCCCACCCCACTCCCAGACTGGGATCCCTGGAGCTGCCCCAGCCACCCCAGGACACCTCCTGGAGGGGGTCTGTGTCCCCCCACACTGGCCAGGGGTCCCCATCTCTGTCTGCTGGCCGCTGGCCGAGGCTCCTGCGCCCCCCAGAGCAGTTCCCAGCCTGGGGACAGGGAGGGGGTCCCGGCTCACCTGGGGGGTCGTAGCCCAGCCCGACGCCGGCGCCGCCGCTGATGCCCAGGTGGGTCATGGTGGTGGCCAGGTTGGAGGTGCTGCTGCCCCCGCTCAGGGGGGGGTACGGGGCCTCCTCGGGGTCCAGGGGGGTGGGCAGGGGGCGATGGGAAGTGCAGCGTGGTCAGGTCGGGCAGGGACCCCCCCGTGTTGAGGGCCGAGGGCATGAGGGGCACGTTGGCAGGCTGATCCGGGGATGGGAATATGCTGGGATAGGGGGGGAGAGACAGGATCAGAGCAGGACAGGGGCTCCCCCGGGGTCCCTCTCCCACCTCCAGCCCCTCCCTGGGACCCCCCTCCCAGCACTCACTGGATTCCCGGCACCTCGCAGGAGCGCGGCCGGGCCGAGGAGGACGAGAGCTGTGGGAGCAAAGGGTGGCGATGAGGCCGGGCCAGGCCACAGGGCTGGGGGACAGCAAGGGGGGGGACACAGAGGGGACACCCCCACCCACCTTCTTGGTGTCCCAGGGCTTCAGCGAGTGCTTGTTGTCATCAAAGTTCTCTTCGATGGGAGGCACTTGGAAAAGAAACACTGGGAAGGGCACGGGGGGTCAGTGGCAGGAGGAGGGGGAGGCCCAGGGGGGTTCACCCAGAGCCCCCCCAGCACAGAGGACACAGGAACACAACACTGGGGACACGGCTGGCGCGGGTGCCACGCTCACCTTTGCTGTCAGAGTCCCCGTCCAGGAAACCTGTGGGGGGAGCAGGAGGGTCAGGGGAGCCCAGAGGGGAGGGGGCTGCCCTGGGACCCCCGGGGGGGGTGGGGGGAGCTCACCAGCTCGGCGGCCGGGGGGGGGCCCGGCCTGGGAGGGGCCCAGGTAGGAGTCCTGGGGGGTGGGGTTCATCACGCTCGTGTGCAGCGCCGAGTCCGAGTTCGTCCTGGCAACGGGGATGGGAGAGTGGCCTGGGTCCAGGCTCAGCCTCCCCACTGAGAGCCCCCTCCCCACTGACAGCCCCCCAGCACAGCCCCCTCCCCACTGAGAGCCCCCCAGCACAGCCCCCTCCCCACTGACAGCCCCCCAGCACAGCCCCCTCCCCACTGACAGCCCCCAGCCCAGCCCCAGCCCCCTCCTGGTGCCCCCTCCCCACAGGGGTCTCTCCCCCTGTGCCCCCAGACCAGCTCCGCTCCCATCCCCTCCACCACCCCCCAGTATGGGGGGACCCCCAGGGACCCTTTAGGGGCTGGGGGCACCCAGGGTGTTCCCAGTGAGCTGTTCCGAGGCAGAGGAGGGCAGGGAAGGGCTGGGAAAGGCTGCTGGGAGGAGTGACAAAGAGGGACATTGTTCAGCAAAGGGACCCCTCCGGAGGGGGCCCTGAGGGGGAGTCAGGGGCCGGCTCCTCCCCAGGGGGGTCCTGGGGCCCATCCAGGGGTCTCCAGGGCCACTCCTCTGCGGAAAGGGCAGGAGCCTGGCTTGGGGACAGGGACAAAATGCAATCAATGCATCCATTACCTGTTGAGAGCTGAGGGCAGCCGGAATAAGTGTCCTTTCTCCATGGGGAAATTGCTCCAGGGCATGGTCCTGCAGGGGAGAGAGGAGACCAAGGGAGGCAATGGGGTGGGGAACAAGGGGCCACGGGGGAGGAGAGCACCCCTCAGGGATCCATCACCCCATTCCCCGCCCTGGGAGGGCTGGCAGTGGCAGGGGGGTGGAACAGGGACAGGGACGTGGCTGTCACACCCCACAGTGGGGACAGAGACACTCCAGGGATGGAGCTGCAGCTTGGACTTGTCACCTGGCCCTGGGGATTCCTCCTCCTGGATGAAATTCCTCCTCCAAGCCCCACTTTGTGGGATAATCCTGGAATCTGAGAGGTGGGAGCTTCCCTCTGCCCCCATCCCAGAGCCCAGGAATCCCCAGGAATCCCCGGCAGCTCTGGCTGCCTGTGCCAGAGCCTCTTCCACTGCCAAACCTCCGGGATGGGAACGGGATGGGAATGGGCAGCCAGGATCCAGGAATGGGCACCTGGGATCCAGGGCTAGCAGGGAATTATCTCCTCCAGGATGGGAATGGGCACCCAGGATCCAGAAATGGGCACCCAGGATCCAGGGCAAGCAGGGAATTACCTCCTCCAGGATGGGAAAGGGATGGGAATGGGCAGCCAGGACCCAGGGCTAGCAGGGAATGACCTCCTCCAGGATGGGGAAGGGATGGGAACAGGATGGGAATGGGCAGCCAGGATCCAGGGCTAGCAGGGAATTACCTCCTCCAGGATGGGAAAGGGATGGGAATGGGATGGGAATGGGCAGCCAGGATCCAGGAATGGGCAGCCAGGATCCAGGGCAAGCAGGGAATTACCTCCTCCAGGATGGGAAAGGGATGGGAACAGGATGGGAATGGGCAGCCAGGATCCAGGGCTAGCAGGGAATTACCTCCTCCAGCTGGGCTCAGGCGGTGGTGACAGGTACGTGGGTCCGTAGGGAGAGCTGTCGATGTGGGGGGCACGTTAAGGGCCACAAGGAGAGCGGGGGGGAGGTTCCCAAACCCCTTGGGAAGGGCAGCAGGGCTGGGCCAGGCCCGGGCACACGGCTCAAAGGATATCTGGCGGACGTAGCGGCGCAGGGGGGACATCATGCGGCGCGGGTCCCGCTGCACGCGCTCCACCAGCCCGTGGTGCCGCGTGCTCCGCGTGGAGTCCAACGGGGACGGGCCCTGAGGGGAGGGGGAACGGCTGAGCCCACCCAGGAAGGGCTCGGGAGCGGCCCCCCCGCGTGGGAGTGGGCGAAGGGAGCGGGGAAGGTCCCTCGGTGCAGCCCCTGGAGTCACCTGGAAGTCGGGCACGCCGCTGCCGATCTGGTTGACGTTGGGCAGGGAGCCGCTGTAGAAGGGCCCCCGGCTGTGGGCCAGCCGCAGCTTCTGCGCCTGCAGCTGGGGGGACACGGCGGGGGGGACACGTCAGGGGGGTCCGGGGCGTGCAGGGACACCCAGGCTCCCCTTCAGGGGGGACACACTGGGGACACACTGGGGACACACTGCACCAGGCCCCGGCCCGCAGCCAGAGCGGGATGGACGAGGTCGGGATCCCCAGAGGATCCCACAGCCCCGGAGCAGAGGCTCCCCCCGTCCCACACAGGGGTCAGATCCAGAGGGATTTTCAGTCAGATCCAGAGGGATTTTCCACTTCATCCACCCAAGGCCACCCCAGAGATTCCAGCACGGAGCGGGACTCAAGGCCAGGGGAAGGAGTCACAGCAAAGCACGGCGGGAGATAAGGGGATCCCAAAAAACACCCAGGAGATAAGGGGATCCCAGAAAACACCCGGGAGTTAAGGGGATCCCAAAAAACACCCAGGAGATCCCAGAAAACACCCGGGAGTTACAGGGATCCCAGAAAACTCCCGGGAGATAAGGGGATCCCAGAAAACACCCGGGAGATAAGGGGATCCCAGAAAACACCCGGGAGATAAGGGGATCCCAGAAAACAAGGGGATCCCAGAAAACACCCAGGAGATAAGGGGATCCCAGAAAACAAGGGGATCCCAAAAAACACCCGGGAGATAAGGGGATCCCAGAAAACACCCGGGAGATAAGGGGATCCCAGAAAACACCCGGGAGATAAGGGGATCCCAGAAAACACCTGGGAGATAAGGGGATCCCAGAAAACACCCAGATTTGGGATTCCATGGCCCAAGCCCCCATCCTGCCAGAGCAGGGCGCCCCTGATCACCCCACCCTGCTCCCCATGCCCAGGGAGGAGGAATTCCCGGGGCTGAAGCCACAGGAATCCCCTTTCCCTCCGGAGCTGGGGGTCCTGAAACGGACCCAAGAGCTGCCGGGAGAAATCCCAGGGAAAGAGAAGCTGAAGCCCAAAACCCAGCTGGGTAACGGGCAACGCCGAATTCCTGAGCGTAAAAACCGTGGAAATCCAGATCCAGAGGGAAAAAACGAGGAAAACAACCCAAAAACGCAGGAGATGGAGGCAGCAGCTGGCGGGATTAGCGCCCGGAGCTGCGCGGGGGCTTAAGGTCTTGGGATGGAGCAGGGAGCTGTCAGCCAGGAGCCCTGGGGGAGCAGCCCTGGAACAGCCGGGAAAAACTCCAGGAAAAACTCCAGGAACCACGGGGCAAAGCTGGGGGGGCTGCAAACCCCACACGGGAACGGATCGGGCAGGGATGAGGGGAGGAATCCCCAGAGCAGCCATCCCAGAGGGGATTCCTGGAGGAATGGATCCAGGCAGGGATCAGGGAGTGGATTCCCAGAGAAATGATTCCAGGCAGGGATCAGGGAGTGGATTCACGATTCCAGGCAGGGATCAGGGAATGGATTCACAATTCCAGGCAGGGATCAGGGAGTGGATTCCCAGAGGAGCCATCCCAGAGTGAATTCCCAAAGGAATGATCCCAAGCAGGGATGAAGGAGTGGATTCATGATTCCAGGCAGGGATGAGGGAAGAAATTCCCAGAGAAATTATTCCAAGCAGGGATCAGGGAGTGGATTCCCAGAGGAATGATCCCAGGCAGGAATCAGGGAATGGATTCACGATTCCAGGCAGGGATCAGGGAGTGGATTCCCAGAGGAATGGTTCCAGGCAGGGATCAGGGAGTGGATTCCCAGAGAAATGATTCCAGGCAGGGATCAGGGAATGGATTCCTAGAGGAGCCATCCCAGAGTGAATTCCCAAAGGAATGATCCCAAGCAGGGATCAGGGAGTGGATTCACGATTCCAAGCAGGGATCAGGGAATGGATTCCCAGAGAAATTATTCCAAGCAGGAATCGGAGTGGGATTCCAGAGGAATGGCTCCAGGCAGGGATCAGGGAATGGATTCCTAGAGGAGCCATCCCAGAGTGAATTCCCAAAGGAATGATCCCAGGCAGGGATGAAGGAGTGGATTCACGATTCCAGGCAGGGATCAGGGAATGGATTCATGATTTCAGGCAGTGGATTCCCAGAGGAACGGCTCCAGGCAGGGATCAGCACAGCCCCGCTGCACATTAACCAGCTGTTTGCTCTGCAAACACGGCCCCAAAAATCCCTGCGGATGGAGGCAGCCGGGGATGCTCCACCCCGTTCCCAAACTCCCCAGGAAGGGACAGAAAGGTCCGGCCCATCCCCAAACTCTCCGAGGATGTCCCTGGGACTGTGACAGTGACATCCCAAACTCTGGGGCCCCGCAGAGCCGGGAGCCACGCGGCTCTCCAAGCCAAAAATTCCCGGTTGTGGGAGCTCTGCTGGGTATTCCCTGGATTTCCCGCAGGGACAGAGCTGTCCCCCATCCCCTGGATGAGCCTCCCCGGATTCCACAGCGCCCTCCATCCCGCACTTTGGGCTGGGAAGGACCAAATCCCACAAAACGCCGGGATGCTGGAAAATTCCCACAGGTTTCGGGAGGCGATTCCTGAGCAGCTCCACATCTGGAGCACTCCCGGCCCTTCCCGATTCCCTCCGAGCTCCCAGCACTCGCCTTTCCCGGAGCTGCCGGCTGGGATTGATCGCAGATATCGCATCCCTGCCTTCCCCAGCTCCGAACCAAACCCAACCCGAGCATCCCCCGAGGCTCCCCGGGCACAGGGACGGAGCCCGGAGCTCCGCGGAGGGGACACGGGGTGGGATCCGAGCGATCACGATCCTTCTCCCCACCCCAGTTCCGCCGGGATCCCCCCCCTGGACCCCCTCCCCCAAAATCCTCACAGCCCCTCCAACACCCCCAAACCCTCCCGGACCCTTCCGCCCCCAACCCAAATCCTTCAGAGCACCCCCTCGACCCCTCAAACTCCCCCCCCAACAGCCTCGCAGCCCCCCCCAGTCCCCTCTAACCCCCTCCCCAAATTCTTCACGGGCTCCCCCAGCCCCTCAGGACCCCTCCCGCCCCCCCACACCCTCGGCCCCGCGTCCCCTCACGATCCCCCAAACCACGGCCCCCGCCAGCTCCTCCAGACCCCCCCCCAGCCCCTCACGATTCCCTCAGTTTCCCACCCCCCCCAGCCCCGGTGCCCCCCGGCCCCTGACGGCCCCTCCGCCCCGGCCCCCCCCGCCCCGCGGCGCATCCGGCGCGCGGCCCGTCCTCACCCGTGTGGAGCAGATCTCCATCATGACCTCCTCGAAGGCCGCGGTCTCCTCCGCCTGCCGCTGCTTCTGCAGCGCGATCTTCTCGCTGAACTTGCGCGGGTTGGACGCACCGGCGCCGGCCGAGGGTCCCGCGCCGGGCCCGGGCCCGGCCCCCGCGCCCGCCGCCGCCATCTTCCCCGCTCCGCCGCTCCGCCGCCGCCGCCGCGCGCGGCACGCCGGGATCTGTAGTTCAGCAGGCCGCGCCAACAGCAGGATGCGTTAGGGGTGTGGACTACAACTCCCTACAACTCCCAGCGGTCTGTGCGAGCGCTGCGCAGGGAGCGCTGGGAAATGGAGGCACCGGGTTATGAAGTACTGGGGGGTGAGCGAGGTTGACACTACAAATCCCGGAGAGCAACGCGAGAGCGCGGGGCGGGGAAGGGGCGTGGTCTGCGCTGTGAGGGGAACGGGCGGACGAGGATGGAGGGGCTCAGAAATGGGGGCGGCTCTGGGGGTACAGCGGGGTCACCCCCTCCCCAAGCCTGGGAACAGAGCAGACACCCCCCCAGACCCAAAATTAGGGGGTAACAGCCTCCCCCAGCCCATACAGCCAGGAGGGTAAATTGGGGACACTGCGACACCCACCCCAAATTCCGTCCCACCCTCCCCAGGCACAGGCAGCAATTTGGGGTTCAGTTCTTTATTTGCTTCATCCAACACCCCCAAAATCCGGGGGAGTCCCTAAGGGCACTTGTGGTTATGGGGTGGGGGGGACACTCACCCCCTCCCGGGGTCCTGAGGGGTGGGGTGGGGGTGTCACAGCACCGATCCCTTGTGCAGACGGGGAAACTGAGGCACAGCGCTGAGAGACGGACATGGGGACCCCCAGGACGGACACGGGGACCCCAAAATTGACACAGGGACCCCCGGGACGGACACGGGGATCCCAAAAATGGACACGGGAACCCCAAAATTGATACGGGGACCTCCAGGACGGACATGAGGACGCCCAGGACAGACACGGGGACACCAAAAATGAACACGGGGACCCCAAAAATGGACATGGGGACCCCGGGATGGACACGGGGACCCTCGGGATGGATGTGAGGATGCCCAGGATGGACACGGGGATCCCAAAAATGGACACGGGAACCCCAAAATTGATACGGGGACCTCCAGGACGGACATGAGGACGCCAAGGACAGACACGGGGTCCCCAAAAATGAACACGGGGACCCTCGGGACGGATGTGAAGATGCCCAGGACAGACATGGGGATCCCAAAAATGGACACGGGAACCCCAAAAATGGACATGGGGATCCCCCAGGACGGACCCGGGGACCCCGGGATGGACACGGGGACCCTCGGGACGGACGTGAGGATGCCCAGGACGGACACGGGGACCCTAAAAATTGACACGGGGACCCCAAAAATGGACATGGGGATCCCCAGGACGGACACGGGGACCCCAAAATTGACACGGGGACCCCTGGAAGGGACACAAGGACGCCCAGGACGGACACGGGGACCCCAGAAATGCCATGAGGACCCCCGTGAGGAACACGGGACCCCCTTGGCCGGGCCCGGGGCGCTCGGGGCGGGCTCAGATCCGGATCTGGCCGCGGCGGAGGCGCTGCCAGCGCTCGGCGTCCAGCGGGACAAAGGCTCGGGCGGCCTCGTCCAGCACGAAGAGCGGCTCCGCCACCTGCGCGGGGTCGCAGCCGTCCCTTGCCAGCCGCACCTTCTGCTGCTTGAAGGTCTCGGTCATCTCCAGCCCCTCCTGGCGACAGCGGCGGCGTTGGGGACACCCCGGGACATCCGAGCACCCCCTGAGCACCCCCCCGGGACCCTCTGGAACCCCCGGGACCCCCCAGGACCCCTCCGGGACTCTCTGGGACCCCTGAGCACCCTCTGAGCACCCACCGGGACCCCCGACCGTCCCCCGAGCACCCTCTGTGACCTCCTGGGACCCCCAGAATCCCCTGGGGACCCCTAAATACCCCCGGGACCCCCTGAGCACCCCCGGGAACCCCTAAACACCCCATAGCACCCCACGAAATCCCCCAGCACCCCCTGGGGACCCTCCAGGACCCCCGAGCACCCTCTGAGCACCCCCAGGACCCCCGACCAACCCCCAGGACCCCCGAGCACCCCCGGTGTACCCGGTACCCCCCCGAGCACCCCCCTGAGCACCCCCGAGATCCACTGGGACCCTCTGGGAGCCCCCAGCATCCCCTGAGCACCCCATGAACACCCCCGGGGACATCCTGGGACCCCCCAAGCACCCCCAAACACCCCCCAAACACCTCCTGAGCTCCCCCCGTTCCCCCAGCACCCCGGTACCCGCAGCCGCAGGAAGCGGGGCCGCGCGTAGGGCGGCAGGAGCTGCTCCAGGTGCCGGTACAGCCCGGGGCCGTCCAGGGAGCGCCCGGGGCGCAGAACCAGCGCGGCCATCCCGGCCCGGCCCTCGTGTCCTGCGGGAGAGGGGACACCGGGGACATTTGGGGACACTGGGGACACTGGGGGACACTGGGGGCATCGTGGACATTGGGGACATCGTGGACATTGGGGACACTGGGGACATTTGAGGACATTGGGGGACACTGGGGACACCAGGGACATTGGGGACATCGTGGACATTGGGGACACTGGGGACATTGGGGACATTGGGGGACATCAGGGACATTTGGGGACACTGGGGACATTGGAGACATCGGGGGCATTTGGGGACATTTGGGGACACTGGGGACATTTGGGACATCAGGGACATTGGGGACATTTGAGGACATTGGGGGACACTGGGGACATCAGGGACATCGGGGACATTGGGGACATTGGGCACATTGGGGACATTTGGGGACACTGGGAACATTGGAGACATCGGGGACATTTGGGGACATTTGGGGACATTTGGGGACATTTGGGGACATTGGGGACATTTGGGGACATTTGGGACATTGGGGACATTTGAGGACATTGGGAGACACTGGGGACACTGGGGACATTTGAGGACATTGGGGACACTGGGCACATTGGGGACATTTGGGGACACCTGGCACAGTGACACCCCTGCCCGGCCCTCGTGTCCTGCAGGTGAGGGGACATCTGAGGACTTTGGGGACACTGGGGACATTTGGGGACACTCGGGGACGCTCGGTGGCCGTACCTGGCACGGTGACCCCGTAGACGGTGGCGTCCTGCAGGGACTCGTGTGCCAGCAGCGCCTCGGTCACCTCGGTGGTGGCCACGTTCTCACCTTTCCACCTGAGGGGTGGGAAATGTTTAACGGGAGCAATTCTGAGAGAAGCCCAGAACATTCCACAGGGCTGAGCCCCCCTGGCCCTGCAGGGAGGGGACCCCGGGGGTGTCCCTGGCTTTGTCCCCACACCTGAAGGTGTCCCCGGTGCGGTCCCGGAACCGCACGAACTGCTCCCGTCCTGCTCCACCAGGTCGCCGGTGTTGAAGAATTCGTCGCCCTCGGCGAAAACCCCGCGCAGCAACTTCTGCTCCGACAGCTCCCGGCTGCCCGCGTAGCCCAGGAACGGCGTGCGCGGAGTCACCGGCGCGATCAGCAGCCCCGTCTCGCCTGAGGGATGGGAGACACAAAATTCAGGGGGATTTAGAGAATTTAGAGAATTTAGAGTTAATTAAAATAGCCCAGGAACGGCGTGCGCGGAGTCACCGGCGCGATCAGCAGCCCCGTCTCACCTGAGGGATGGGGGAACACAAAATTCAGGGATTTAGAGAATTTGGAGTTAATTAAAATAGCCCAGGAATGGAGTCCTGGGGGTCACCGGCGCAATCAGCAGCCCTGTCCCACCTGAGGGATGGGGAGACGCAAAATTCAGGGGATTTAGAGAATTTGGAATTAATTAAAATAGCCCAGGAATGGAGTCCTGGGGGTCATCGGGGCGATCAGCAGCCCCGTCTCACCTGAGGGATGGGGAGACACAAAATTCAGGGGATTTAGAGAATTTGGAGTTAATTAAAATAGCCCAGGAATGGAGTCCTGGGGGGTCACCAGGGTGATCAGCAGCCCCGTCTCGCCTGAGGGATGGGGGACACACAAAATTCAGGGGATTTAGAGAATTTAGAGAATTTGGAGTTAATTAAAATAGCCCAGGAACGGCGTGCGTGGAGTCACCAGCGCGATCAGCAGCCCCGTCTCGCCTGAGGGATGGGGAGATGTAAAATTCAGGGGATTTAGAGAATTTGGAATTAATTAAAACAGCCCAGGAATGGATTCCTGGGGGATCACCGGGGCGATCAGCAGCCCCGTCTCGCCTGAGGGATGGGGGGGACACAAAATTCAGGGGATTTAGAGAATTTGGAGTTAATTAAAATAGCCCAGGAACAAACTACACATGCTTAATAGCTTTTGAACTAATTGCCATACAAAGATGGGACGTACCAGAGTTACAAACATGTATTTGTATTTTGAGTATTCAATACTTGTATTGAATTGATATCTATGGAAATCAATATCCATATTGGGAATGGGATGTACCAAAGTTATGATTAAAGTGTTTGTATTTTGGGTATTCAATACTTGTAGAGATAAAATCTGTAATCCCCTGTAAATGGTGGGTGTATATTTGAGAGTTATCTCACAATAAACATTAATTTTCTAACTCTAAACCATCAGGGAGTTTTTGGATACTGGCACTGGATCAATACCCATATTGAGAATGGGATGTACCAAGGTTATGAACATGTATTTGTATTTTGGGTATTCAATACCTGTATACGTAAAAGGACTTTGTAACCACCTGTAAATCATGGTGTGTATTTGAGAACTATCCTGAAATAAACATTCACTTTCTAACTCTAAACTGTCAGAGGACTTTTTGGATATCAAAATCCATAGATTCTGGACATCAATATCCATATTGGGAATCTAACTTTAAACTGTCAGAGACTTTTTGGATATCAAAATCCATAGATTCTGGATATCAATATCCATATTGGAAATCTAAACTGTCAGAGACTTTTTGGGTATCAAAATCCATAGATTCTGGATATCAATATCCATATTGGGAATCTAACTTTAAACTGTCAGAGACTTTTTGGATATCAAAATCCATAGATTCTGGATATCAATATCCATACTGGGAATGGGATGTACCAAAGTTATGGACAGGAATTTGCATTTTGGGTATTCAATACCTGTATAGATAAAAGGATTTTGTAACCAGCTGTAAATCATGGTGTGTATTTGAGAACTATCCTGAAATAAACATTCACTTTCTAACTCTAAACTGTCAGAGACTTTTTGGGTATCAAAATCCATAGATTCTGGACATCAATATCCATATTGGGAATCTAACTTTAAACTGTCAGAGACTTTTTGGATATCCAAATCCATAGATTCTGGATATCAATATCCATACTGGGAATGGGATGTACCAAAGTTATGGACAGGAATTTGCATTTTGGGTGTTCAACACCTGGGCAGATAAAAGGACCCTGTAAATTTCTATCCCTGCACGCGGCCCGGCACCACAAGAAGCACACGATTTCCAACTTTAACTTGCCAGAGGCTGTTTGGATATGGGCTCAGGACCGATATCCATCATTTTTAATCCATCCCGTGCCCCCCGTGCCCATTCCCTCACCGGTCCTGGCACGGATGCAGCGCCCGTTCCTGTCCCGCTCCGGAGCTCCGGCAGCCACGTCGTAACGAACGACCTCGAACGGGGAGAAGAGCTGGGAGAGGGGCGGGGGGGGGGGTCGTTTTTATGAATAAAAAATAAAATTAAAATGTTAAACACGAAAAAATTCGAGTGTATTTTGTAAAAGAACCGATAATAAGAAACCTATTCTAAAAAAAACCTAACTGTGATATCTACCAAAAAATCTCCTCTATCCTTAATAAACTGAAAGTTAATGATCTAAAAAGCAGTGACTAAATTAATAATCTAAACTTTTATTTCAAGGAAAAAAAAGTTTTAAAAAGTTTTCATTCTGAGTTCTGTGTGTATTCCTCTTAACCTATTAATAAGGTTAATTAGATAATAATTAATTATTAATTTTATGTTATATATATTGTATATTATATTATATTAATGAAATATATACAATTAATATGTATTATATACAACATATGTTATATACAATATATACCAAGAAACACATATATTTATATGTATAAAATTTTTTCCTTTATTCCTAACCTAAACCCTACTTAATTTCTAGCCGCATCTCACGCCAACCACCTTAAAAAATAAATATATTTTCAGAGATATACTTCCCGCAGACCTTGTAGATGAAGCTGCAGCGCCCCACGGCCCCGGGGGTGCCGGTGTAGTTGAACAGGGTCACGTTGCCCTCGCTCATCCCGTACGTCTCCACGATCCGCACGGGCCCGAAGCGCCGCTGGAAGCTCCGCCACACGTCGGGCCGGAGCCCGCTGCCCACGGCCAGCCGGAGCCCGTGCTGCCGCTCGCCGGGGCGCTGGGGGGCGGCGTCAGCAACGGGGGGACCCCGGGACCGGCCCCGGAACCCTCCCCCAGCGTCAGCTCCAGGGACCCCCCGGGACCAGTCCGGGACCCCCCCAGCGTCAGCTCCAGGGACCCCCGGGACCACCCCCGGAACCCCCCCAGCGTCAGCTCCAGGGACCCCCGGGACCAGTCCGGGACCCCCCAGCCCGGCCCAGGGCCGCTGTCAGCTCGGGAGGACCCCCGGGACAGCCCCAGATCTGGGGGAGCCCCCGGGACCCCCCAGCCCGGCCCGAAACCCTCCAAGCTCCGGAGAACCCCCCGGGATCCCCCCCCAGCTCCGGGGGAACCTCCCGAGACCCTCCCTCAGTCTGGGGCCACCGTCAGCTCCGGGGAACCCCTCGGGACCCCCCACAGGATCCCTCCCTAACCCGGGATCCCCCCCAGCTCCGGGGGAGCCCCCAGGACCCCCCCAGCCCAGCCCGGGACCCCCCCCAACTCCAGGAAACCCCCGGGACCCCCAGCCCGGCCCGAAACCCCCCCCAAGCTCCGGGGAACCCCCCGGGATCCCCCCCAGCTCCGGGGGAACCTCCCGAGA
Source organism: Calcarius lapponicus (assembly GCA_039654755.1). Taxonomy (NCBI): domain Eukaryota; kingdom Metazoa; phylum Chordata; class Aves; order Passeriformes; family Fringillidae; genus Calcarius; species Calcarius lapponicus. The sequence goes on from JBBFKN010000160.1 coordinate 25,655, forward strand.
ACCCTCCCTCAGTCCCGGGGCCACCCTCATCTCCGGGGGAGCCCCCCAGGAACTCCCCCAGCCCGGGGCCACCATCAGCTCCGGGAACCCCCCGGGACCCCTCCCAGCCTTTGGGGAATCCCCCCCCGGGGACCCCGCCCCGGACCCTCCCCATCCCATGGCCAGGCTCAGCCCCCCGGGAACCCCCCGAGACCCTCCCTCAGTCCGGGGCCACCGTCAGCTCCGGGGAACGGCCCAGGACCCCCCCCCAGCTCCGGGGGAACCCCTTGGGACCCCCCAGCCCGGCCCGGGACCTCCCCAGCTCCAGGAAACCTCCAGGACCCCCAGCCCGGCCCGGGACCCCCCCTCAGCTCCGGGAGAGCCCCCCAGGAACTCCCCCCAGCCCGGGGCCACCATCAGCTCCAGGGAACCCCCGGGACCCCCCGGACCCTCCCCATCCCAGGGCCAGGCTCAGCCCCCCGGGACCCCCATCCCGGGACCCCCATCCCGGGACCCCCCATCCCGGGACCCCCATCCCCGGGACCCCCCATCCCGGCGCCCCCCTGACCTGGGGCTGGTTGACCAGGTAGCGGCAGAGCTCCCCGATGTACTGGAACACCGTGACGCCCTCGGCGCGGCAATCCTCCCAGAACTGGCTGGCCGAGAACTTCTCCTTCAGCACGCACGTGGCTCCTGCGGGAGGGAAACGGGGCGGGGGGGGAGAGATCAGCACCAAAACACCCCCCAAAAAACACCCCCCGAAACAGCCCCGAAACACCCCCCAAACAAACACACCCGAAACAGCCCCGAAACACCCCCCAAACAAACACACCCAAAACAGCCCTGAAACATCTGCGAAACAGCCCCGAAACAGCCCCCAAAAAACAGCCCCGAAACAGCCCCGAAACATCTGCGAAACAGCCCTGAAACAGCCCCAAAACACCACAAAAACATCCCCAAAATGCCCCCAAACACCCCCAAAACATCCAAAATACTCCAAGAACTTCCCCAAAACACCCAAACCACCCCAAACACCCCAAAACACCCCCCCAAACACCCCAAAAACAGCCCCAAAACATCCCCAAAACAAACACCCCCCAAACACCCCCAAACCATCCCCGACACAGCCCCAAAACATCCCCAAACACCCCAAAACATCCCCAAACCACCCCCAAAACTGCACCAAAACACCCAAACCACCCAAACCAACCCCAAACACCCAAAACACCCCCAAAACATCCCCAAAGCATCCCCAAAACACCCGCAAAACACCCCCAAAACATCCCCAAAACATCCCCAAAACACCCCCAAAACACCCCCAAAACATCCCCAAAACATCCCCAAAACAGCCCCAAAACCACCCCCAAAACACCCCCAAAACACCCCCAAAACATCCAAAATACTCCAAAACTTCCCCAAAACACCCAAACCACCCCAAACACCCCCAAAACACCCCCCAAACACCCCAAAACCAGCCCCAAAACATCCCCAAAACAAACACCCCCCAAAACACCCCCCAAAACATCCCCGAAACAGCCCCAAAACATCCCCAAAACACCCCCAAAACTGCACCAAAACACCCAAACCACCCAAAACATCCCCAAACACCTCAAAACATCCCCAAAACACCCCCAAAACATCCCCAAAACACCCCCAAAACTGCACCAAAACACCCAAACCACCCAAAACATCCCCCAATACCCCAAAACATCCCCAAAACACCCCAAAACATCTGCAGAACACCCCCAAAACCAAAGCATCCCCAAACACCCCCAAAACACCCCCAAAATATCCCCAAAACACCACAAAAATATCCCCAAAATGCCCCCAAACACCCCCAAAACACCCAAACCACCCCAAACCACCGCCAAAGCATCCTCAAAACACCCCCAAAACAGCACCAAACCACCCAAACCACCCAAAACATCCCCAAACACCCCAAAACCACCCCCAAAACATCCCCAAAACATCTCCAAAACACCCTCAAAACAAACATCCCCAAACCACCCCAAAACACCCCCAAACACTCCCAAAACACCAAAACACCCCCGAACACTGTCAAACACCCCCAAAACAGCCCCAAAACATTCCCCAAAACCCCAAAGCATCCCCAAAACACCACCAAAACAGCACCAAAACACCAAAACCACCCCCAAACCAGCCCCAAACCAGCAAAAACATCCCCAAAACACCCCCAAAACATTCCCAAAAGCCCCAAAACATTCCCAAAAGCCCCAAAACACCCAAACCACCCAACACATCCCCAAACACCCCAAAACATCCCCAAAACATCCCCAAAACACCCCCAAAACACCCCCAAAACAGCCCCAAAACATCCCCAAAACAGCCCCCCGTGCCCCCCGTGCCCCCCGTGCCCGCTGACCGATGCCCAGGCAGCCCACGATGCCCAGCAGGGCCCCGGCCATGTGGTAGAGGGGCAGCGCCAGGTACACCACGTCCCTGCCCGAGGCTCCCACCAGCTCGTAGAAGCTCAGGCACATCACGGCCTTGAGGTGCGACACGCGGGCGGCTTTGGGCAGCCCTGGCGGGGGGAAACCGGAGCTGAGCCCCCGCCGGGCTCAGCCAGAGCCCCCCCGGTCCCGGTGCCGCTCCCGGCCGCACCGGTGGTGCCCGAGGTGAAGATGTAGAGGCAGGTGTCGTTCATGTCCTCGGGCTCCCACAGCTCCTCGGGCCGCAGCTCCTCGGAGGCCGCGTCCAGCAGCTCCTGCAGCGCCACGGCGCCCTCGGGGTACGGCCCCGCGCCCAGCACCCACACGGCCACGCCGTCCTCCCGCAGCGCGGGCAGCAGCGGCTCCACCGAGCCGAACAGATCTGGGGGCGGCGGCAGCGGCTGGGGAGCGCCCGACTGGCCCCGGGGCCACCAGCCCAGTCCTGCTGCCACCAGCCCATCCCCGGTGCCACCAGCCCAGTCCCGGGGCCACCAACCCATTCCCGGTGCCACCAACCCATTCCCGGTGCCACCAACCCATCCCCGGTGCCGCCAACCCATCCCCGGTGCCACCAGTCCAGTCCCGGGGCCACCAACCCATTCCCGGTGCCACCAACCCATCCCCGGTGCCGCCAGCCCATCCCCGGTGCCACCAGTCCAGTCCCGGTGCCACCAACCCATTCCCGGTGCCACCAACCCATCCCCGGTGCCGCCAACCCATCCCCGGTGCCACCGCTCCATCCCCGGTGCCACCAGCCCATTCTCGGTGCCACCAGCCCATCCCCGGTGCCACCGCTCCATCCCCGGTGCCACCGCTCCATCCCCAGTGCCACCAACCCATCCCCGGTGCCACTGCTCCATCCCCGGTGCCACCAGCCCATCCCCGGGGCCACCAGTCCAGTCCCGGTGCCACCAACCCATCCCCGGTGCCACCGCTCCACTCCCGGTGTCACCAGCCCATCCCCGGTGCCACCAACCCATCCCCGGGGCCACCACCCCATCCCTGGTGCCACCAGCCCACCCTCGGTGCCACCGCTCCATCCCCGGTGCCACCGCTCCATCCCCGGGGCCACCAGTCCAGTCCTGGTGCCACCGCTCCATCCCCGGTGCCACCAGCCCATCCCCGGTGCCACCGCTCCATCCCCAGTGCCACCAACCCATTCCTGGGGCCACCAGCCCATCCTCGGGGCCACCAACCCATCCCCGGTGCCACCGCTCCATCCCCGGGGCCACCAGTCCAGTCCCGGGGCCACCGCTCCATCCCCGGTGCCACCAGCCCATCCTCGGTGCCACCACTCCATCCCCGGTGCCACCGCTCCATCCCCGGTGCCACCGCTCCATCCCCGGGGCCACCAGCCCATCCCCGGTGCCACCAGCCCATTCCCGGTGCCACCAGCCCATTCCCGGTGCCACCAGCCCATCCCCGGTGCCACCAACCCATCCCCGGGGCCACCAGCCCATCCCCGGTGCCACCAGCCCATTCCCGGTGCCACCAGCCCGTCCTCGGTGCCACCGCTCCATCTCCGGTGCCACCAACCCATCCCGGGGCCACCGCTCCATCCCCGGTGCCACCGGCCCATCCCCGGTGCCACCAACCCACCCTTGGTGCCACCAGCCCAGTCCCGGTGCCACCAACCCATCCCCGGGGCCACCAGTTCATCCTCGGTGCCACCATCCCATCCTCGGTGCCTCTCCAGGGCCACCGCTCCATCCCCGGTGCCACCAGTCCAGTCCCGGTGCCACCGGTGCCACCACTCCATCCCCGGTGCCTCCCACTCCTCGTCCCCCTCGTCCCCGGTCCTGTCCCGTTCTTTACTCCCCTGGTCTCACTCCGGTTCCCGGTCCTCTCATCCCCCGGTATTCCCGGGATCCCCGCTCTGTCCCCGTTATACCCCGGGATCTTCGCACTCCGCGGTCCCCGTTATCCCCGGTCCCCTTCCATTCCTCCCGGTGTCCTCGGTGTCCTCCCGTTATCCCCCGGTCCCCTCGGTATCCCCCCGCTTCTCCGGGCCCTTTACCCGCACGTTCCCCGCTCCCCTCCTGGTGTCCCCCCCGGTATCCCCCGTTATCCCCGGTGCCTTTCCCCCTCCATTCCTCGGTCCCCTCCCGGTGTCCCCCCGTTTTCCCCGGGCCCCAAAATCTCCCCGCTTCCTCTCTCGCCTTTTCCCGCACATTCCCCGCTTCCCTCCCGGTCTCCCCCCGGTTTCCCCGGTACCCCCCCCCCCCCCCATTCCTCGGTCCCCTCCCAGTCCCCGCGGTGTCCCCCCGTTATCCCCCGGTCCCCCCGCTTCCTCCGGGCCCTTTCCCCCTCCATTCCCCGCTCCCCTCCCGCTGTCCCCGTTGTCCCCCGGTTCTCACCGTCCGCCACCAGCAGCGCCCGCGCCCCGCAGCCCCGCAGGCAGTGCCGGAGCCCCGCGGGGCGCAGCGCCGTGCCCAGGAAGGCCGGGCGGGCTCCGAGCGCCGCCAGCCCGAACCAGCCCCACACGAAGCGGGGCTCGTTGCCCACCAGCAGCCCCACGGTGTCCCCGGGCCGCGGCGGGGCCCGCAGCGCCCGCAGCGCGTTCGCCACCCGCGCCACGCTCCGCGCCGCCCGCCCCAGCGGCTCCGCGCCCGCCCGGCCCCGCAGGAACGGCCGCGCCGGGGCCGCCCGCGCCGCCCGCAGGAACCGGGAGACCAGGCAGCCCCCGGGGCCGCGCCGCGCCCGCCGCCGCACCCGCAGCGCCCGCAGCGCGAACGCCAGGTCGGCCCAGAGGTGCGGCCGGAGCAGCCGCTGCAGCGCCAGCAGCGCCCCCAGAGCCGCCAGCAGCGCCCCCAGCGCGGGGGGAGCCCCCGGGAGCGCCCCCAGCAGCGCCCCGAGCCCCCCCAGCGCCCCCAGCGCCGCCGCCAGCGCCATCGCCCGCGCCCGCCTCGGGGGCGTGGCGGACACGCCCACCCTGGCCACGCCCACCGGCCGCGCCCACCCGGGACACGCCCAGTCTGAGCCCGCCCCCCGTTCCGGACCCCCCTGCCGAGCCCAACCCCCCCCTCGGGTCACCTCTGTCCCCTCCCCTGTCCCCTCCTCATTATCCCCTCCCCATTGTCACCCCCCATTGTCCCCTCCCCTGTCCCCTCCTCATTATCCCCTCCCCTGTCCCCTCCCCTGTCCCCTCCCCTGTCCCTTCTGTCCCCTCCCCTGTCCCCTCCTCATTATCCCCTCCCCATTGTCACCCCCCCATTGTCCCCTCCCCTGTCCCCTCCTCATTATCCCCTCCCCATTGTCACCCCCCATTGTCACCTCCCCTGTCCCCTCTGTCCCCTCTGTCCCCCCTTCTGTCCCCTCCCCATTTCCCCCATTGTCCCCTCCCCATCGTCACCTCCTCATTGTCACCTCCCCTGTCCCCTCTGTCCCCTCTGTCTCCAGTGTACCCTCTCCTCTGTCCCCTCTCTGTCCCCCCAATTGTCCCCTCTGTCCCCCCCTCTGTCCCCTCCCCATTTTCCCCATTGTCCCCCCCCCCCCCCCCCCCGGTCCTTCTGTCCCCTCCCCATTGTCCCTCTGTCACCGCCGCTCTCCCCCCTTCTGTCCCCTCCCCATTTCCCCCATTGTCCCCCCCATTGTCCCCCCCATTGTCCCCCCTGTCCACCCCTCTGTCCCTCCCACTGTCCCCTCTGTCCCTCCCCCCATTTTCCCCACTGTCCCCTCCCCAGTGCCCCCCCATTGTCACCCGCCCATTGTCCCCTCCCCTGCTCCTTCTGTCCCCTCCTGTCCCCTTCTGGGGCCTCCCCGCTCCCTCCGTGTCCCAGATTCCCCCTGTCCGGGGGGGTTGGCAGTGTCACCATTGGGGCTGGCAGTGTCACCAGGGGGGCTGGCAGTGTCACCATTGGGGGGGGTTGGCAGTGTCACCATTGGGGGGGTTGGCAGTGTCACCATTGGGGCTGGCAGTGTCACCATTGGGGGTTGGCAGTGTCACCATGGGGCTGGCAGTGTCACCATTGGGGGCTGGCAGTGTCACCATTGAGGGTTGGCAGTGTCACCATTGGGGACTGGCAGTGTCACCATTGGGGGGCTGGCAGTGTCACCACTGGGGATTGGCAGTGTCACCATTGGGGGGCTGGCAGTGTCACCACTGGGGATTGGCAGTGTCACCATTGGGGACTGGCAGTGTCACCATTGGGGGGGTTGGCAGTGTCACCATTGGGGGGGCTGGCAGTGTCACCATTGGGGTTTGCAGTGTCACCATTGGGGGGGTTGGCAGTGTCACCAGGGGGGGCTGGCAGTGTCACCAGGGGGGGCTGGCAGTGTCACCATTGGGGGGGTTGGCAGTGTCACCATTGGGGGCTGGCAGTGTCACCATTGGGGGGGTTGGCAGTGTCACCATTGGGGGCTGGCAGTGTCACCATTGGGATTTATTGCAAAGGGCCCTGCTGGGATCTGGGATTTATTACAAAGGGTCTTTTGGGATTTGGGGTTTATTGCACAGGGCCCTGCTGGAGCTGCCAGCCCCAGCTCAGAGCAGGCCCGATGAGAGGGCAAGAGAGCATGAGAAGGTACAAGGGGTAAGAGCTGAGAGACCAGAGTGTGGAAAGTAACAGCTAAGAGAGCAAACTTCCCGTTCCAATGCCATAAATCATCTCCTGTGTCGAATATTCTGATTCTCTCTAACCAATCTAGTCCAACACACAAATCCTACAGCCTTTCCATACAGCCTGTGAGAATCACTCCATCCCCACACTGTGCTACGTTTTAAACCCTAAAATCTCCCATTTGGAGTAGTTTTAAACCCTAAAATCTCTTCTTTGGGCCCCTTCTGTGGGAGCTGCTCTGACCCTTGGACCTGCCTGTGAGCAGAGGGATTGTTCCATGCAGAGGGGATTACCTTCAGCTCCACACCGCTGCTTTCCTGCTCAGAAACCAAGGGATCTCAGAGCTCGCTTTCATTTCAATCTCACAGTTTCCATATTCTCAAAACCTTTTGCCAATCACATTTCCAAGGCTTTCCTGTTCCATCTTCCCCATCATCTCCACGACTCAGACACAAGCCGCTGTCTTACCCGTAATTTACACACAGGTACTGCTGCTAAAACTGTAATTATTGCCAGGAATCCTGTTTATCACAATTATTGCCATCAGAATCATCCAGCCCGTTTCACAGAGCTCCTTCAGGCAAGGTGCAAAAGCTCTGGGAGCAATTCTTGGAAGTTGTTCCAAGGCACGAGGGCCACCATCTGTTTTTGAGGGTGTCCCATCTCCACACATTCCTTTAGGGAATCGAATCGGAAGTTGGTGAAAATGGTTTTCCCCAAATTCAACATTTTCCACCAAAAATTTGGGAATTTGCCCCCCAAAAATTCAAAAATTTTCCCCCCAAAAATGCGCGGATGGGGCTGTGGTGACACAAAGTAGTCCCTCTCGGTGCTGGGAGCGCGGAAGGCGAAAGCGCGGAGGGATATCAGGGGCCGGTTGTGCAGTGTCCCGCGCTGCGGAGGGATCTCTCGGTGATGTGCCCGGCTCCTCGCGTTCCGGCAGAGGGAGAGACGCGGAAGGATACATGCGGGACGCTGCAGTTTGCGCCTGCTGCGCTGCCGTGTACGGACCCGCTGGCGGCGGAAGCGGCGTGCCAGGGCACAGGGACGCCGGCTGTGGCGGGACAGCGGCATGCAGCGGCTCGGAACCGGCACCGGGCTCGGAACCGGCACCGGGCTGCACCGAAGCTGCGGCCAAAGCAGTGGGGGGGTGGCAGCGGGGCCGTGGAGACAGAACTGCGCATGCGCGCGGCTGATCCCGCAGCAGCGCTGCGCTTGGATGAGCCGGCGCGGAGGGATATCGCTGCTGCGGCGCTTGGAGCAATGCGCATGCGTGCGGTGCGTCACTGGGCAGCGTGAGGGAGCCGTGATGGCGGCGGGCGGGGAGCGCGGGAGGCGGCGGAGCTGCGGGAGCGGGAGCGGGGCCGTGGGAGGGAGCGGCGGGACGGCCGCGGTTGCGGGAGGCGGCGGGGCCGCGCCGTGCGGCAGCTCTGAAGCGGGGGCTGCGGTGGGGGCACGGCACGGCTCGGCCCGCCATGCAGCGGCGGCGGCGGGAGCGGCAGAGCCCCCACGGGCGGCGGCGGGGCGGGCTCGGCAGCGGGAGATGATCCCGGGCTGGCGGAGGCTGCGCTGCAGCGGCGCCGGCACGGGGGGGGCCGGGCGGGCCGGGGCCGTGCCGGGAGCGGGGATTGCACCGGAACGGCGGCGGGGCCGGGCTCGGCCGCGGGGGCAGCTCGGGGTTCCGCCGCAGCGCGCACCGGGGGCGCTGGGGACGCCGGGCGGGCTCGGCCCCGCAGAGCCGGGAGCCGCCGGGACGGCACCGACGCGGCAGCAGCGACGGGAGCGGGGCCGCCGCCGGGGCTGTGTCGGCAAAGGCGGCGAGGGGGACTCGGGGAGCGGCGGGAGCGGCGGGGCCGCGAGGATGGCGGAACCGAGCGGGGACAGACGGGATGGCAAAGGCGGCGATGGCGGGGGGCACGGGGGGGGCAGCACTGCGGGTACCGGAGCCGCGCGGTCCGACCGGGAGCTGGGGGCGGGTCCCGCTGGAGACTCGCGGCACAAAGGGGCGGAGTCACGGACCGAGCGGGGCGGGGGCGGGGCGGCTGCCGGGGGCGGATCCCGCGCCGCGAACGGCTCCGGCAGCGCCCGGCGAGGCGGGAGCGGCCCCGCGGCAGCCTCGGCCCGGCGGGAGATCCAATAAAGTGCTTAAAAACAACGGTGTCCCGAAAATCTCTGGCAAACGCGGCTGAACGGCGCTCCCGTTTGCGACAGTCGCGCTGTGCGAGCGCTTTACGACAGTCGCGCTTTGCAGCAGTTTTGCGGCGGCCGCGACGTACGGCCCTTTTTGCGACAGTGCTGCTTTACGGCCCCCTTTACGACAGTCGCGCTTTACGGCCCCCTTTCGCGACAGTCGCGCTTTACGGCACCTTTCACGACAGTCGCGCTTTACGGCACCTTTTACGACAGTTCTGCTTTACGACACCTTTTGCGACCGTTTTGCTTTACGGCACATTTTACGACAGTCGCGCTTTACGGCTCCTTTTGCGACAGTTTTGCTTTATGGCCCCTTTTACGACAGCCGCGCTTTACGGCACCTTTTACGACAGTCGCGCTTTACTGCACTTCCCTTTACAGCACTTACAGCTTTTATTTTGTCTTTCGTTTATTTTTAATTTTTCTTTATTTTATATTTTAAGTTATTTTTTATTTAATTAACTTTGTCCACGCCCACTGACTGCCCACTTTGGACACGCCCACTCTGAGCCCCCCCCAACCCCTCTGCCAAGCCCAACCACCCCCGTGGCTGCCTCTGTCCCCTCCCCTCTGTCCCTCTGTCCCCTTTGCAGTGTCGTCCCCCCATTGTCACCCCCCGATTGTTCCCATTGTCTCCTCCTCATTATCCCCTCCCCATTGCCATGCCCACATTGTCCCTGTGTCCCCCCCCCCTGTTCCCCCTGTCCCTCCCACTCTCCCCTCCCCATTTTCCTCACTGTCACCTCCCCTGTCCCCTCCTCTGCTCCCCTGTCCCTTCCCCATTGTCTCTCTGTCCCCTCCCCATTGTCACCCCCCCCGTCCTCTCCCCTGTCCCCCCCATTGTCCCTCTGTCCCCCTCCGGGGCCTCCCCGTGTCCCAGATTCCCCGTGTCCCAGGGCAGGCTGGCAGTGCCACCATCCCAGTGGTGCCACCACATGTCCCATCCATGTCACCCCTTTTCAGGTGACAAATTTCACAAATTGGGTCCGTTCAATACAAAACAGGAAAGTTTTTATTGCTGCTTTTCTTACAAACACTTAAAAACGCTCATGGGGGGGGGTAGGACCCCTCCCCAAATTCTGCTCCCCCCCCCCACCCCAGGACCCCCCCATGGGGAGGGGGGGCAGGACCCCCCAACTCCCCCTCCCCAAATCATCCTGGAGCAGCCACTCGGTTCCACCCTTTATTTACATTTCTGGAGGAAAATGGGGCTGGGGGTGCCCCCTTTGTCCCCTGGGGGGGGTCCCACAAACCATGAGGGATCCTGGGGTGGGGGGGGCAGAGACCCCTCCCCAGGCAGTGAAAAGGGGGGGGGGGCAAGGGAGTGGGGGGGGACCCCGAGCTTGGGGATTTGCTGGCACCGGTTTGGGGGGTTCCCCATGGAAAGGGGGGGTCCCGGGAGGGTCCTGATGGTGGGGGGGGGGGGTCCCTGTGGTGGGGAAGGGTCCCAGGGGGAGTCCCCATGGTGGGGGGGGGGGTCCCACCCCTCAGTCACTGTCCGACCCCACAGCAGAGGAACCTTTCCTTTTCCTCTTGGCCGGTTTGGGTTTGGTGTCCTCCTCCTCCTGCAGGGACATTGAGGGGGGTCACACGGGATTTGGGGACCCCAGAGGGGTCTCGGGGAGGGTGGGGGGTCTCACCGAGGCGCTGCTGGAGCCGGACTCCTCCTCGTTGTTGGGGGGCTGTGCCGCGTTCTTGCGGCTGCGGGGGCTGGCCAGGGCCGTGGCCTTGCGGCGGCTCTTGGGGGGTTTGCTGGAGGAATCCTCGTATTCCTCGGCCAGGGAGAAGAGATCCGAGAACCTGGGGGGGCACCGGAGGGGCTCAGGGGGGGTCTGGGGTCTTCAGGAGGGGAGGGAAATGTGGGGAGGGGTCTCACTTCATTTTGTGAGCTTCATCGCAGCTGGCCTGGACGTGCTGCAGCGCCTGCAGGATCGGGGTCTGGCTGAAAACTGGGGGGGGAATGGGGAGGGTCAGGGCAGGGAAGGACCCCAGACCCAAATCCCACAGGCCAGGGTGTGGGGAGGGACCCACAGTTGTGCTTGGTGTTGGTGAGGTTGAGCCTGAGGTTGTCCAGGTGCTCCAGGATCTGCTCCAGGGTGAGCTGGGCCAGTTTGCTGCTGGAGCTGCGGAGGCTGCGGGGGAGGAACCCAAAAAATGGGGAGAGAAACATCAAAAATGGGGGTGAGAGCCCAAGAAATGGGGAGGAGAGCCCAAAAATGGGGACGAGACCCCCGGAAGGCCCAGACCTCTGTCGTTTGCGGGGCAGGCTGTTGTTTTTGATCAGCAGGGCCTTGATGTGCTCGCCCAGGAGGTCGTCGTGCCGCAGCCCCCAGTGCCGCAGGATGCTGGTGGTGAACTGGTCCTCGGGGTGGCACGGCCGGCTCAGCACCATCTTCACCATCTCCTCGCTGGGCCTGGCAAAAAAAACGGGCTGGGGAAGGGTGGGGGACAGCCCTGGACACCCAGGAGACACCCCAGAAATCCAGGAGAACCCCCTGGGGACTCCCCAGAGCCCCCCAAATCCCCTTGGTGTCCCCAAATCCTCTCAGTGTCCCCAAATCCCCTCAGTGTCCCTTGGAACCCCTCAGTGTCCCCCAAATCCCTTCAGTGTTCCCCCCCCCCCTTGGTGTCCCCAAATCCCCTCAGTGTCCCCAAATCCCCCCGGTGTCCCCAAATCCCCTCAGTGTCCCCAAATCCCCTTGCTGTCCCCCCTTGGTGTCCCCAAATTCCCTGTGTCCCCAGATCCACTCAGTGACCCCAAATCTCTTCAGTGTTCCCTGGAACCCCTCAGTGTCCCCCCTTGGTGTCCCCAAATCCCCTCGGTGTCACCCCCAGACTCACTTTTCCCTGCGGAGCTGCAGCAGGAGGCAGGACAGGGCCTCGGGGTGCTCTAAGAGGGGAAGGAGGTTAGCAATGTCCCCAGGAATGTCCCCAAAAAACGTTCCCCATGGGAATGTCCCCAAAAAAGATCCCCCCATGGGAATGTCCCCAGGAATGTCCCCTGGAAGGGTCTCCAGGGAGATGTTGTGGGCCAGCAATGTCCCCCCAGCAATGTCCCCCCATGGCAATGTCCCCCCTGGGAATGTCCCCAGGTGTCCCCAGGGTGTCCCCCAGGTGTCCCCAGCTCACCCTTGTACTTGAGGTGCTGCAGGATGGGGATGATGGTCTCCAGGGGGATGTTGTGGGCCAGGAACAGCTGCCACGTGCAGTACTGCTCAAAGGTCTCCCAGTCCAGGCTCTGAACTGGGGACAGGACAGGGGGACAGGGGGACAGCAGGGATGGATAACAGGGAGAACAGGGACAATGGGGATAGAAAGGACAAGAGGGACAATGAGGATAAGAAGGGACAATGGGGATAATGGGAATAACAAGGATGACAGGTTCAGTGGGGACAGTGGGGACAACAGGGATGGATAATGGGGACAATGGGGACAATGGGAAAATGGGGATGGATAACGGGGACAGTGGGATAACGAGGTTAACAGGGATAATGGGGTGGGTAACAGGGACAATGGGGTTAACAGGGATCTGTGTCAGCCCCTTCCCCAGCTCTGGGGACCCCCAAACCTGCCCAGGGTCCCCCCACCCCTCCGGGCCCTGGGAATGGGGACAGAGCCCTGTCCTGGGAAGGGGCTGTGGGGGCAGGGCTAACGAGGCTCCCTAATTAACAGCCTTATCCCAAAAGCTGGATTTGCTCTGGGAACGCTGAGGGACCCCACAGGGACGCTGTGGAGCAGATTTTGGGATTTTGCCCGTGCCCTGCCTGGCACCCCTGGGGGCACAGGGATAAATCCCAAATCCACCTGGGGCAGTGACCCTTTAATGCCAGCAGGGAATTCAGCCCTGGGCAGGGATCTCCCTCTGGAAAGGGCCAAGCCTGGAACTGGGGCAGGATTTGGGGGCTCCTTGGGACCTCCTCATGCCCATTCCCATTCCCATTCCCATCCCCATTCCCATTTCCTTTCCCATCCTCACTCCAATTCCCATTCTCAATCTCACTCCCATTCCCATTCCCTCTTCCTTTCCCATTTCCCACTCCCATTCCCAGTCCCAATCCCATTCCCATTTGCAATCCCTTTCCCGTTCCTATTTCCCATTTCCCATTCCCATTCCCAATCCCATTTCCATTCCCTTTCCCATTCCTGTTCCCATTCCCAATCCCATTCCCAATCCCAATCCCTCTCCCTTTCCCATTCCCTCTCCCTTTCCCATTCCCTTTCCCTGTTGCTCCCAATTCCATTCCCATCCCCATTCCTGTTCCCATTCCCACTCTCACTCCCAATCCCAATCCCATTCCCATCCCACTCCCACTCACTGAGGATGTTGAGCACGGAATCCTTGCGGAACATGACGAGGTTTCCCATCATCACGTGGCACACGAGCTCCTGGAGCTGGGGGGGGACAGGGAATGGGGTCAGGGGGCTCTGAGGACCCTCCCCAAATGGGATCCAGGGGGAACGGTGCCAGCACCACCCCTGGGATGGGACAGGGGATGGGCTCAGGGGGTGACATTCCAGAGGTGCCTCCAGGGCTATTTTTGGGTTCTCCCAGCAAATTCCAGGCCAGGCAGAGCCAAGGGGGTCCCCCGGGCAAGGGGCTCATTAGGGGTAATTAGCGCTGATTGCCCAGGAAATGGCTCTGCAGGAGATCCCTTGGGATCGACCTTTGGACAAGGAGATTTAGGCGAGGATTGGGGCCATGGCTGGCTCATTTTGGGGTTAAATTTCCCAGGATTGAGGCCATGGCTGGCTCATTTTGGGGTTAAATTTCCCAGGAAAGGATTGGGGCCATGGATGGCTCATTTTGGGGTTAAATTTCCCAGGAAAGGATTGGGGCCATGGATGGCTCATTTTGGGGTTAAATTCCCAGGAAAGGATTGGGGCCATGGATGGCTCATTTTGGGGTTAAATTTGGGAAGGATTGAGGCCATGGATGGCTCATTTTGGGGTTAAATTTGGGAAGGATTGAGGCCATGGATGGCTCATTTTGGGGTTAAATTCCCAGGAAAGGGGCCGGGAAGGATCCCCCTCACCTGGAAGGAGTCGATGACAGCCACGATCATGTTCAGCAGCTCCCCGCTCCTCAGGGTCTCATCTGGAAACTGGGAATGCACAAAATCCAAACTGGGAATGCACAAAATCCAAAATCCGGGCAGGTTCGGGGAGGGACAGCAGGGAGAGCCCTCCCAAAATCCCAAAAGCTCCAGCGGGGGGCAGCCGTCAGCCAGGGCTCTGGAATTCCCGGAATTCCCGTTTTTTTTCCCCTTTTCCTGGCTCTGCTCCCGGCTCCAGGGCCCCGCAGGAAACACAAAATCAATCAGGGCAGGAGCCAAGGGCTGGGAACGGCGGCGCCGAGGGAGAGGGACGGGATCTGGGATGGATCTGGGATTTGGGATCAGCACAGGGAACAGTGGGACCCTGCCCTGGGATTTGGGATCAGCGTGGGGAACAACGGGATCCTGCCCTGGGATAGATCCCAAGGATGGGCAGGGATCCAGCTGCACATTCCATGGCTGCAGCTTTCTGAATTTAGAGAGAATTTTTTTGGGGATTCTCTGAATTTAGAGAGAATTTTTTTGGGGATTCTCTGAATTTAGAGAGAATTTTTAGGGATTCTCTGAATTTAGAGAGAATTTAAAGGATTCTCTGAATTTAGAGAGAATTTTAGGGATTCTCTGCTGCAGCACAGCTGGGATGGGACCTGGGGCACACCTGGGATGGGATTTGGGGCACACCTGGAATGGGCTCAGGGTTGGAGCTTGGGACATACCAGAAATGGGATTTTGGGCACCCCTGGGATGGGATTTTGGGCACACTTAGAGCAGGACCTGGGGCACACCTGGGATGGGATTTTGGGCACACTTGGAGCAGGACCTGGGGCACACCTGAGATGGGATTTTGGGCACACTTGGAGCAGGACCTGGGGCACACCTGAGATGGGATTTTGGGCACACTTGGGGCAGGACCTGGGTCACACCTGGGATGGGATTTGGAGCACACCTGGGATGGGCTCAGGGTTGAAGCTTGGGACACACCAGAAATGGGATTTTGGGCACACCTGGGATGGGATTTTGGGCACACTTGGAGCAGGACCTGGGGCACACCTGGGATGGGATTTTGGGCACACTTGGAGCAGGACCTGGGGCACACCTGAGATGGGATTTTGGGCACACTTGGAGCAGGACCTGGGGCACACCTGGGATGGGATTTGGAGCACACCTGGGATGGGCTCAGGGTTGGAGCTTGGGACACACCAGAAATGGGATTTTGGGCACCCCTGGGATGGGATTTTGGGCACAGCTGGGCAGGTGAGGGCTCACCTCGGTGTAGATGGAGGGCGTGAGGAAGCAGAGCAGGCGCACGTCGTCCTCCTGGCACGCCTTCATGTCCATCATCAGGCACGTGTGCAGCTCCCCCAGCTGCGTGGCCTGGGCGAACGACTCGTAGAGCCCCATCCTGCCCAGCGCCGCCTTGCTGGGGACACAGCACACCTGGCACCTGGTACACCTGGCACACACCTGGCACACACCTGACACAACTGACACACTCACAGAGCCCCATCCTGCCCAGCGCCGCCTTGCTGGGGACACAGCACACCTGGCACCTGGTACACCTGGCACACACCTGACATCCTGCCCAGTGCCACCTTGCTGGGGACACAGCGCACCTGGTACACCTGGCACACACCTGGCACACACCTGGCACACACCTGGCAAACAGCTGACACACACCTGGCACAACTGACACACTCACAGAGCCCCAACCTGCCCAGCACCGCCTTGCTGGGGACACAGCGCACCTGGCACACCCCTGGCACACAGCTGGCACCGCTGGCATGGCTGACACACTGCTGGCACACAGCTGGCACAGCTGGCACACACCCAGCACAAACCTGGCACAGCTGGCACACACCACCACCGGGGACAGGCACAGGCAAGGGAGGGACACGGGTAAGAGGGCGGGGCCAAGGTGAGGAGGAGGAGTCAGAGCAGGGCGTGGCCCAGATGAAGGGGCAGGGTCAGAGCAGTGTGGGTGGAGTCAGAGCAGGGTGTGGCTCATCTGAGGGGGCAGGGTCAGAGCAGGGCGTGGCCCAGATGAAGGGGCGGAGTCAGCGCAGGGCGCGGCCCATCTGAGGGGCGGGGTCAGTGCAGGGCATGGCCCAGAGGAAGGGGTGGAGTCACCACAGGGCGTGGCCCAGATGAAGGGGCGGAGTCAGTGCAGGGTGTGGCCCAGATGAAGGGGAGGAGTCAGCACAGGGCATGGCCCAGATGAAGGGGAGGAGTCAGAACAGGGCGTGGCCCCAATGAAGGGGTGGAGTCAGCGCAGGGCGTGGCCCAGATGAAGGGGCGGAGTCAGCGCAGGGCGTGGCCCATCTGAGGGGGCGGAGTCAGCGCAGGGCGTGGCCCATCTGAGGGGGCGGGGTCAGCGCAGGGCGTGGCCCAGATGAAGGGGCGGAGTCAGCGCAGGGCGTGGCCCATCTGAGGGGGCGGGGTCAGCGCAGGGTGTGGCCCATCTGAGGGGGCGGGGTCAGCGCAGGGTGTGGCCCAGATGAAGGGGCGGAGTCAGCGCAGGGCGTGGCCCATCTGAGGGGGCGGGGTCAGCGCAGGCAGGGCCTCACCTGGCCCGCAGGTAGTAGAGCAGGTGGTATCCGATCTTGGGCTGTTTCTGGTAGAGCTCGGAGAGCAGGTCCAGCAGCAGCGAGAAGCCGCTGTTGTCCTCCTGCATCTGGCACAGGTTCCTTGGGAACAGTGGGAATGTCACCGGGACCAAACACCCCAAAAAAACCCCAAAATCCCCGGATTTCCCATTGGGAACGGGATGGGAAACTCCCTGGGGTTTCTGGGATGGAGAAGGAGGCCGGGAATTCCTGAAGGTTTGGGAGGGACCTACCGGAATATCAGGTACAGGGGCTTCCCCACGGACTCCTCCAGGGACCTGGGGACAGACAGACGGACACTCTGAGCTCCTGGGAATGGCACCCATGCTCGGGGTTTTCCTGGGAATGGCACGGGAACAGCCCTGGATCCCTCTGGGATTTGCCAGGAATGAAACAGGAGCAGCCCTGGGGAACAGCCCTGGATCCCCCTTGGTTTTCCCAGGAATGGGAACAGCCCTGAATCCCTCTGAGTTTTCCCAGGAATGGCAAAGGAACAGCCCTGAATTCCTCCAGGATTTCCCAGGAATGGGAACAGCCCTGGACCCTGTTGGGAGCCCAAGAACAGCCCCGGATCCCTCTGAGTTTTCCCGGAATGTCACAGGAACAGCCCTGGACCCCGCTGGGAGCTGCTGAGGAGGCAGGAACAGTCCCTGCTCCAAAAAACCCCGGAGCAGGAGCTGATCTGGGTGAGCCCAGCAGGGAATTCCCATGGAAACCACTCCCAAAACCTGGGAATATCCCTGGGAAATGCCCATTTGAGGGCAGGGTGGGGGGGGGTCCCAGCCCTTACTCCTCCGTGATCTCCTCCGGCAGCACCTCCCCACGGAAATGAGCCTTGAAGAGCTCCTGCAGGCACGAGGCGAGCACCGAGAGCTGCTCCGAGTCAAAATCCTCCTGGAACGGCAGGCAGGGAGATCAGGGACTGCCTGGCACAGGGAGGGGACACAGGAATTGATCCTGGCACAGGGAGGGGACACAGGAATTGATCCTGGCACAAGGAAAGGGGCACAGGAATGGATCCTGGCACAGGGAGGGGACACAGGAATGGATCCTGGCACAAGGAAAGGGCACAGGAATGGATCCTGGCACAGGAAAGGGGCACAGGAACGGATCCTGGCACAGGGAAATGGGCACAGGAATGGATCCTGGCACAGGGAGGGGACAGGAATTGATCCTGGCACAGGGAGGGGACACAGGAATGGATCCTGGCACAGGGAGGGGACAGGAATTGATCCTGGCACAAGGAAAGGGCACAGGAATGGATCCTGGCACAGGGAGGGAGCTCAGGGACTGCCTGGCACAGGGCAGGGACACAGGAATTGATCCTGGCACAGGAAAGGGGCACAGGAACAGATCCTGGCACAGGAAAGGGGCACAGGAATGGATCCTGGCACAGGGAGGGAGCTCAGGGACTGCCTGGCACAGAGCAGGGACACAGGAATTGATCCTGGCACAGGGCAGGGACACGGGAACGGATCCTGGCACAAGGAAAGGGCAGGGAGGGAGCTCAGGGACTGCCTGGAGAGCTCAGAGCCTGCCTGGCACAGGGAGGGGACACAGGAATTGATCCTGACACAGGGAAAGGGGCACAGGAACGGATCCTGGCACAGGGAGGGGACAGGAATTGATCCTGGCACAGGAAAGGGGCACAGGAACGGATCCCAGGCTGCTCTGGAGGGGCTCCAGCACCAGGGATCCCAAATTACTGCCAGGATGGATCCCAGATCCCACCCAGGACAGATCCCGGACCCTGCCTGGGATGGATCCCAAATCCCAGCCATGATGGATCCCAAATCCCAGCCATGATGGATCCCAAATCCCAGCCCAGATGGATCCCAAATCCCAGCCATGATGGATCCCAGATCCCAGCCATGATGGATCCCAAATCCCAGCCCAAATGGATCCCAGATCCCAGCCCTGTTACCTCCAGGACCTGATCCACGATTTCCTGCATGACCTCGCACTGCGCCTCCGTGTCACTGCAGCAGCACAGGGACAGAAAACCGGTTACTGGGAGCACTGGGAGCACTGGGATTGGGATGGGAATGGGAATGGAATGGGAACGGGAATGGGAATGGAAATGGGATGGAATGGGAATGGCACTGGGGATTGGAGTGGCAGAGGGAATGGAATGGGAATGTTAATGGGATTGGGAATGAGATTGGAAGGGGAATGGAATGGGAATGGGAACGGGAATGGAAATGGGATTGGGAATGGGATTGGAAGGGGTATGGAAATGGAATGAGAATGGGACTGGGATTGGGAATGGGATTAGGGAATGGGATGGGACTGGGAATGGGATGGGAATGGGATTGGGATGGGAATGAGAATGGGATGGGACTGGGATGGGGATGTCCCCACCTGCCCTTCTGCAGCTGCAGCACTTTGTCCTTCAGGGACTCGTCCAGCTGCTCCAGGAACGGGGTGATGTCCACGGGCTCCTCCACGATGGACTCCTTGATGGGATGGAACCTGAACTCCCTCTTCTTGCCTGAAACCGGGAATTCCCTGGGATTCTCCTCCTTCCCAGCAATCCCTGGCCTGGATGCTCCTCCCCTGGAGCCAGGGCTGGGAATGTCTGGGATTGTCATCCCTGCTCCGTCCCCATTCCCAACCCTGACCCTCCAACATTCCCAAGGAGGCAAAATTTGGGATTGGGATTTCCAAATTTGACCCTCCAATGTTCCCAAGGTGTCTCCAAGGAGGCAAAATTTGGGATTGGGATTCTCCATTCCCAACCCTGACCTTCCAACATTCCCAAGGAGGCAAAATTTGGGATTGGGATTTCCAAATTTGACCCTCCAATGTTCCCAAGGTGTCTCCAAGGAGGCAAAATTTGGGATTGGGATTCTCCATTCCCAACCCTGACCCTCCAACATTCCCAAGGTGTCTCCAAGGAGGCACAATTTGGGATTGGGATTCTGAGGTTCCCAGGCCCCATCCTGTGCCCCAAATCCCCTGGAATGGTGGGAATCCCACAAGGATCTGACCAGCGAGGCTGGGAATGGCTCCAGAGGGAATTTGCGTGAGACCAGTCGGGATGTGAGGCTGGAAAAATGCTCTGAGCTCCTGGGAACAGCCCAGGAAAGGGAACAAACAGTTTGGGAACAGATCCAGAACAATGGATTTGGGAATCAGCTCCTCCTGCAGAGGAAATCTGGGATCTCCCAGCAGGATCAGCTCCTGGGATTTGGGAATCAGCTCCTGCAGAGGAAATCTGGGATTTCCCAGTGGGATCAGCTGCTGATTTTTGGGAATCAGCTCCTGGGATCTGGGAATCAGCTCCTGCAGAGCCTCCCAGTGGGATCAGCTTCTGATTTTTGGAAATCAGCTCCTCCAGAGCCTCCCTGCAGGGGAAATCTGGGATTTCCCAGTGGGATCAGCTCCTGATTTTTGGGAATCAGCTCCTGGGATTTGGGAATCAGCTCCTGGGATTTGGGAATCTGGGATTTGCCAGCAGGATCACCTCCTGTCCCAGGTGTGTTGAGGGAATTTTGCAGCCTGGTTGGGCCCCGTGGGTGTCCCTGGGGAGTCCCAGGGGCTCCCTCACCTCCTTTGCTGCTCAGCTCCTCCTCATCGTCACTGAAGGCGGCCTCGGCGTTGTCATAGCAACCGTCATCCTTCTCCAGGTGATTCTCCATCTCCATGGCAACGGGCTCCTCGATTTTCACTGGCGCCAAGGAGCGGTCCCAAAAATCCCAATGTAACCCCCCAAAATCCCCATTTAATTCCCCCAAAATCCCAATTCAACTCCCCCAAATCCCAATTTAATTCCCCCAAATCCCAATTTAACTCCCCAAAATCCCAGTTTAATTCCCCAATTAAATTACCCCAAAATTCCAATTTAACCCCCCAAAATCCCAATTTAGCTCCCCAAAATCCCAATTTAATCCCCTAAAATCCCAATTTAATTCCCCAAAATCCCAATGTAATTCCCCCAAATTCCAATTTAACTCTCCAAAATCCCAATTCAATTCCCCAAAATCCCAATTCAATTCCCCAAAAATCCCAATTCAATTCCCCAAAAATCCCAGTTTAACTCTCCAAAATCCCAATTCCGCCAAAAATCCCAATTTAATTCCCCAATATAATTCCCCCAAAATCCCAATTTAATCCCCAAAAATCCCAATTGAATCCCCCCAAATCCCAATTTAACTCCCCAAAAATCCCAATTTAATCCCCTAAAATCCCAATTTAACTCCCCCAAATCCCAACCATTCCCTACCTTCCATGGGGGGTGAGGGGGAGCTGCAGAATTCCGGGAATTTCTCCCTGAGCATGGCCCGGAGCTCCTTGTCCAGCTTGGGGTTGTCAAAGAGCGGGGCCAGGTGCCTGGGAGGGAAAATTTGGGAAAATTCCGCCTTAATTTGGGATCAGCCAGAGCTGGGATGGGGCCTCATCCCCCTGGGAATGGGAGGAAGGCTTGGAATTCCTGGGAAATCCCAATTCCCTCTTTTCCCTCATGGTCCTTGGGATCCCCCCACCAGAACATGGGAGTGGGAAAAGGGGCTGGAATTCCTGGGAAATCCCAATTTCCTTTTTTCCCCTCATGGTTCTTGGGATCCCTTCCTGTGCCACCAGAAAATGGGAATGGAAGGAGGGGAAATTTTCCTGGGAAATCCCAATTTCCCTCTTTTTTCCCCCCCATCCCTTTTCCCTCATTATCTTTGGGATCCCCTCCTGAGCCACCAGAATATGGGAATGGGAAAAGGGGCTGGAATTCCTGGGAAATCCCAATTCCCTCATTTCCCCCCATTTCTTTTCCCTCACCTGTGCCACCAAAACATGAGAAAGAGGAAAGGGGAAATTTTCCAGAGAAATCCCAATTCCTTCTTTTTTCCCCCATCCCTTTTCCCTCATTATCTTTGGGATCCCCTCCTGAAATTCTGGAATTCCCACCAGAACATGGGAATGGGAAAAAGGGGCTGGAATTCCTCGGAAAATCCCAATTCCCTCTTTTCCCCCATCCCTTTTCCCTCCTGGATCAGCCCCCAGTCCAACCCTGGCTGATCCCAAATTTTCCTGGATAACTCCAGAGCTCCAGGAGAGGCCCAGGGGGGAGCAGCTGGAAATTCAGGGAAAAAGAAAAGTGGGAAAATCTGGGAATTCTTACGCCAGGACTCGCTTCTCCACGATGTGGGTGAGGGAGTTGAACACTCCCTGCCGGACGTGGGCTTCCAGAGGGGGGTAAAAATTGGGAATAATCTGGAAAAGATCAGGGATGGAGAGGGCAGGGTTAGAGAAAATCCCAGCCTCAGGAATCTCTGGGGTTCCTCCCTGGAGCTGGGATCATTCCAGAACTTTCTCCCAGGAATTTGGATTGGGAGGGAGGGATGGAACTCCAGGACCTTCCCAAAAACACCCCCAGCCAGAACATGGGTTTTAAATCCCTCTTTAATTAATTAAATCTCTCTTTAATTAATTAAATCTCTCTTTAATTCCCAATTCCTGGAAGCAGCAGCTTCCCTGCCCTGGGATCATTCTGGATCATTCCCTGATGTTCTGATCCCCCCCTGGATCAGGAATTCCATCATTAATTCGGGATAAAGGAGAAAATCCCTCCTCAATTTGGGATTTTTGAGGGATTTTTAGTTTTATTTTTGGGGGGATTTAAAAAATAATTGGGCGGATTTTTGGGATTTGTGGAGCCCAGCAGTTCCCTCCCAGCTTTCCCCAGCCCTGGAATTCCCTGCTGAAGGAGGATTCCTCACCCTGCACATGAAATCCAGCAGCGTGGCCGTGATGGCCGGGTGGGGTTTCATGGAGTGGTGCATGACCAGGATGGCAGGTTCTGGGAGAGACAACGGGGTGAGACCCCAAAAACCCCAAATCCCTGCTCCTGGACCCCCAAAACCCCAAATCCCTGCTCCTGGACCCCCAAAACCCCAAATCCCTGCTCCTGGACCCCCAAAAACCCCAAATCCCTGCTCCTGGACCCCCAAAACCCCAAATCCCTGCTCCTGGACCCCCAAAACCCCAAATCCCTGCTCCTGGACCCCCAAAAACCCCAAATCCCTGCTCCTGGACCCCCAAAACCCCAAATCCCTGCTCCTGGACCCCCAAAAACCCCAAATCCCTGCTCCTGGACCCCCAAAAACCCCA
The DNA here is from genome assembly GCA_039654755.1 of Calcarius lapponicus. NCBI lineage: Eukaryota > Metazoa > Chordata > Aves > Passeriformes > Fringillidae > Calcarius > Calcarius lapponicus. Next base: position 48,595 of record JBBFKN010000160.1, read on the forward strand.
AATCCCTGCTCCTGGACCCCAAAAACCCCAAATCCCTGCTCCTGGACCCCAAAAACCCCAAATCCCTGCTCCTGAACCCCAAAAACCCCAAATCCCTGCTCCTGGACCCCAAAAAACCCAAATCCCTGCTCCTGGACCCCAAAAAACCCAAATCCCTGCTCCTGGGGGCTGCCCAGGCACCCATCCCCAGGATCCCATCCTAAGGTGGATCCCCATGGACCCAACCTCCAGGAACATCTCATGGATCCCATCCCAGGAAAATCCCATTGGTCCCATCCCCAGGATCCCATCCCAGGAACTGCCAGGATCCCATCCCAAGGTGAATCCCCATGGATCCCAGCCCAGGAACATCCCCAGGATCCCATCCCAAGGTGGATCCCATCCCCAGGATCCCAGCCCAGGAACATCCCCAGGATCCCATCCCAAGGTGGATCCCCATGGACCCAAGCTCCAGGAACATCCCATGGATCCTATCCCAGGAAAATCCCATTGGTCCCATCCCCAGGATCCCATCCCAAGGTGGATCCCATCCCCAGGATCCCATCCCAAGGTGGATCCCAACCTCAGGATCCCATCCCAAGGTGGATCCCAGCCCCAGGATCCCATCCCAAGGTGGATCCCAGCCCCAGGATCCCATCCCAAGGTGGATCCCAGCCCCAGGATCCCATCCCAAGGTGGTTCCCCATGGATCCCATCCCAAGGCAGATCCCCCAAATCCCAGCCCAGGATCCCATCCCAAGTTGGATCCCATGGATCCTACCCTCAGGATCCCATCCCAAGGTGGATCCCAGCCCAGGAACATCCCCAGGATCCCATCCCAAGGTGAATCCCCATGGATCCCATCCCAAGTTGGATCCCCTGGATCCCACCCTCAGGATCCCATCCCAAGTTGGATCCCCATGGATCCCAATCTCAGGAGCCCATCCCAAGGTGGATCCCAGCCCCAGGATCCCATCCCAGGAACATCTCATGGATCCCAGCCTGGGCAGGCCCCACACACCGATGTTCATGATGCTGTCCTTCTCGGGGTTGAAGAAGAGCCAGTCATAGAACAGAGCCAGCTTGGCGTTGGAGGCGGCGACGTTCGACTGCACGGGACCAAAAAACCCCAAAGCATCCCATGAACACAATGCTGAGACCCCTCCAAGACTCCCTGAGACCCCTCCAAGAACCCCCTGAGATCCCTCCAAGATTCCCTCAAGATTCCTTGAGACCCCTCCAAGAACCCCCTGAGACCCCTCCAAAATTCCCTCAAGATTCCTTGAGATCTCTCCAAGAACCCCCTGAGATCCCACCAAGATTCCTTGAGCAACCCACCCTGTACCCCATTTTTGGGTTTTTCCTGTCCTGTACCCCATTTTGGGGTTCTCCCATCCCATACCCCCTTTTTACCTCATTTTTGGGTTTCCCCAGCTCCCTGTACCCCATTTTTGGGGTTATGACCGTGCAGGTGGTGAGCAGCCAGCTGATGATGGCCCTGTGCCTGTTTTTGGGGTTTTTCCCATCCTGTACCCCATTTTTGGGTTCTCCCAGCCCACCCCATGCCCATTTTGGGGTTCTCCCATCCTGTACCCCATTTTTGGGTTCTCCCAGCCCACCCCATGCCCATTTTGGGGTCCTCCTGTCCTGTACCCCATTTTTGGGGCGCTGATCATGCAGGTGGTGAGCAGCCCCCCCTGTACCCCATTTTGGGGTTCTCCCAGCCCACCCCATGCCCATTTTCGGGGCTCTGACTGTGCAGGTGGTGAGCAGCCCCCCTGTACCCCATTTTGGGGTGCTGACCGTGCAGGTGGTGAGCAGCCAGCCGATGATGGCCCAGCGGGGCAGGATGTCCGAGCTCAGCACCTCGTTGGACGGGTGCACCACGCCGCAGATGTAGCGGATCAGGTCACAGCGCAGCGACTGGCTGTCGGGGGTGGACAGGTACTGCCGCTGGAACCAGTCCTGGTAGCGCTTCTGCTGCCCAAAGCGCACCTGGGGACAGGGATGGGACATGGGGACACGGCTGGGGACATGGGGACATGGACAGGGATGGGACATGGGACAGGGACTGGCTGTCAGGGGTGGACAGGTACTGCCGCTGGAACCAGTCCTGGTAGCGCTTCTGCTGCCCAAAGCGCACCTGGGGACAGGGATGGGACATGGGACATGGCTGGGGACAGGGACTGGCTGTCGGGGGTGGACAGGTACTGCCGCTGGAACCAGTCCTGGTAGCGCTTCTGCTGCCCAAAGCGCACCTGGGGACAGCCACAGGGACATGGGGACACGGCTGGGGACATGGGGACATGGACAGGGATGGGACATGGGACAGGGACTGGCTGTCAGGGGTGGACAGGTGCTGCTGCTGGAACCTGCCCTGGTAGCGCTTCTGCTGCCCAAAGCGCACCTGGGGACAAGGATGGGACATGGGACATGGATGGGGACAGCCATAGGGACATGGGACATGGATGGGGACAGGTATGGGACATGGGGACATGGATGGGGACAGCCACAGGGACATGGGACATGGAGGGGACAGGTATGGCACATGGGGACATGGCTGGGGACAGGTATGGGACATTGGGACATGGATGGGGACAGCCACAGGGACATTGGGACATGAGTGGGGACAGCCACAGGGACATGGGACACAGCTGGGGACAGGTATGGGACATGGGGACACGGCTGGGGACAGCCACAGGGACATGGGACACAGCTGGGGACAGCCACAGGGACATGGGACACAGCTGGGGACAGGTATGGGACATGGGGACACAGCCGGGGACAGGTATGGGACATGGGGACATGGCTGGGGACAGGTATGGGACACTGGGACATGGATGGGGACAGCCACAGGGACATTGGGACATGGATGGGGACAGGTATGGGACATGGGGACACACCTGGGGACAGCCACAGGGACATTGGGACATGGATGGGGACAGCCACAGGGACATGGGGACACGGCTGGGGACACGGCTGGGGACAGGGACATGGGGACATGGGACACAGGACAGGGCTGGCAGTGTGGACAAGCAGGACCCTGAGCTCGAGGGGGATTTGAGAGGGAATCTGAGGGGAATTTTGAAGGGAATCCAGGGGGAATTCGGGATGGAATCCACGGAGAATTTGACAGGGAATCCATGGGGAAGCTGGGAGGGAACACAGCAGGAATTTGGGATGGAATCCAGGTGGAATTCAGGACAGAACCCATCAGGAATTTGGGAATTGAGGTGGAATTCAGGACAGAATCCAGGTGGATTTTGGGAGGGAATCCACAGGGAATTTGGGATGGAACCCAACAGTAATTTGGGAATCCAGGTGAAATTTGGGAATCCAGCTGGAATTCAGGTCAGAACCCATCAGGAATTTGGGAATCCAGGTGAAATTTGGGAATCCAGGTGGAATTCAGGTCAGAACCCAGGTGGAATTTGGGAACGCATCAGGAATTTGGGAACCCAGGTGGAATTTGGGAATCCAGGGGGAATTTGGGAATCCAGGCAGAATTCAGGACAGAACCCATCAGGAATCTGGGAATCCAGGTGGAATTTGGGAACCCAGGTGGAATTTGGGAATCCAGGGGGAATTCAGGTCAGAACCCATCAGGAATTTGGGAATCCAGGTGAAATTTGGGAATTCAGGTCAGAACCCAGGTGGAATTTGGGAACGCATCAGGAATTTGGGAACCCAGGTGGAATTTGGGAATCCAGGAGGAATCTGGGAACCCAGGTGGAATTTGGGAACCCAGGTGGAATTTGGGAATCCAGGTGAAACTCAGGACAGAACCCATCAGGAATTTGGGAACCCAGGTGGAATTTGGGAATCCAGGGGGAATTCAGGACAGAACCCATCAGGAATTTGGGATCCAGGTGGGATTTTTACCCTGGAGGTCATGAAGAGCAGCTTGGTCTCCATGTCAGGCGTGAGGCGACACGCCAGGAACTTGCGGGAGGTCCTGGACTGCAGCAGCTGCAGCACACCTGGGGGACAGGGACAGAAATTTGGGTGCAAAAAGCCTCAAATACGTCCTGGGAGCTTCCCTGAGGTGTTTAAAGGAGATTGAACCAGGCTCCAAAAGGTGGGAGCACTTCAAAGCCCAATTTCCCTGGAATTGCTGCATCCAGAAGCTGCTGGGAAGTGCCCAGAGAAGGGAATAATTAACAGAAATATAAATAATGTAAATAAATATAGGAATATCATCAATGAAAATAGAGGAATATATTTAAGTTTTTCTTAAGTTTTTCTAAAGTTGTTCTTAAGTTTAAGGTGAAGTTCTTTAAAGTTTAAGGTGAAGTTCTTTAAATTTAAGGTGAGGTTCTTTAAGCCTATGAGATGCAATTTTCACCTAATTAAAGAAATTTCTAAGCTCCTTTCCTTCTTAAGGAAACAAAAGGCACTTTTGTCACTTTGGCAACAAAAACCACATTGGAAAAGCCCTGGAAAAGCAGAGAATTGGGGAATCCCTGGAAAAGAGGGGATTTTCCAGGCTGGTACCTGTGAACTGGGGGCTGAGCACCTGCGGGTTGTGCAGGATGTCCTTCCAGAGCTGCTCAAACTCCGGGATCCGAGCCACGTTCTGCAGCAGCCGCACCAGGTCCCGGCCGATCATGAAACAGTCCATGAACTGGGGAAAAAGGGGGAATTCCATGGAATAATCCATGGAAATACCATGAAAATCCCATGAAATAATCCAGGAAAATGCCATGAAACAATCCATGAAAATCCCATGAAACAATCCATGAAAATCCCATTAAATAATCCAGGAAAATCCCATGAAATAATCCATGAAAATCCCACTAAACAATCAATGAAAATCCTATGGAACAATCCATGAACTGGGAAAAAAGGCAGGAAATTCCATGAAATAATCCATGGAAATGCCATGAAATAATACAGGAAAATCCCACTAAACAATCCATGAAAATCCCATTAAATAATCTATGAAACAATCCGTGAAATGGGAAAAAGGGAAATCCCATGTAACAATCCAGGAAAATCGCATTAAGCAATCCATGAACTGGGAAAAAGGGAGGGAAATCCCATCAAATAATGGGATTTTCCATGACTTTTTTTTTTCATGAAAATCCCATGAAACAATCCCTGAACTGGGAAAATCCCATAAAACAATCCATGAAAATCCCATGAAACAATCCATGAAAATCCCATTAAATAATCCAGGAAAATCCCATGAAATAATCCATGAAAATCCCACTAAACAATCAATGAAAATCCTATGGAACAATCCATGAACTGGGAAAAAAGGCAGGAAATTCCATGAAATAATCCATGGAAATGCCATGAAATAATACAGGAAAATCCCACTAAACAATCCATGAAAATCCCATTAAATTATCTATGAAACAATCCATGAAATGGGAAGAAGGAAAATGCCATGTAACAATCCAGGAAAATCGCATTAAGCAATCCATGAACTGGGAAAAAGGGAGGGAAATCCCATGAAATAATGGGATTTTCCATGACTTTGTTTTTTTCATGAAAATCCCATGAAACAATCCCTGAACTGGGAAAATCCCATAAAACAATCCGTGAAAATCCCATGAAAGAATCCATGAACTGGGCAAAGGGAGGGAAAATCCCGCTCAGAGCAGGGGATGGGATCAGGGAAGGCAGAATTTTCCCTCCTCCTCCTCCCTGGCCCCTGCCCCACTGGCAGCCCCAGGCTGGGGAGGGGGCACAGGCAGGGAAGGTCATCCCAGCAGCTCTTCTGGAATGTTCTCCCTCCCAAAGCAAACACTCAGCCCATAAATCCCACAAATCCCATAAATCTGCCACCTTCCCCCCAGGAATGCAGCCAGGGCTGGGGGAGGAGGGGGAATGGGAGGGTTTGGGATGGATCCCAGCTCTGGGGGGGTTTGGGATGGATCCCAGCTCTGGGGGGGTTTGGGATGGATCCCAGCTCTGGGGGGGTTTGGGATGGATCCCAGCTCTGGGGGGGTTTGGGATGGATCCCAGCTCTGGGGGGGTTTGGGATGGATCCCAGCTCTGGGGGGGGTTTCCTGCTCCATCCAGAGCCAAACTGGGGCTGCTGCAGGGCCCCCGTCCCAAACTGAGCATGGCCCCCATCCCAAACTGGGGCAGGGCCCCCATCCCAAACTGGGGCAGGGCCTGCCCTTCCCAGGGAACGGGATCACACCACAACCCACTGCTCCTGGGGGATGCAGGATCCCAATCCCACCCCAACCCCATTCCCGTTCCCAATCCCATCCAATCACCCTCTCCTGGAGCAGGGGATGCAGATCCCAATCCCATCTCCATCCCATTCCCATTCCCAGTCCCATCCAATCCCCCTCTCTCTGAGCAGGGGATGCAGATCCCAATCCCAATCCCATCTCCATCCCATTCCCATTCCCAATCCCCCTCTCTCTGAGCAGGGGGATGCAGGATCCCAATCCCATTTCCATTTCCATCCCATCCCGATCCGAATCCGAATCTGAATCCGAATCCCACTGCCACCTCATTCCCAATCCAATCCCATCCCAATCCCAATCCCAATCCCACACTCACCTTCTCCCTGAGCAGGCACACACAGAACTCCAATCCCACCCCAATCCCAATCCCAATCCCATCCCAATCCCACACAAACTCACCCTCTCCCTGAGCAGGCACACACAGAACTCCAATCCCAATCCCATCCCAATCCCACCCCAATCCCAATCCCACACAAACTCACCCTCTCCCTGAGCAGGCACACACAGAACTCCAATCCCAATCCCACCCCAATCCCAATCCCACACAGACTCACCCTCTTCCTGAGCAGGCACACACAGAACTCCAATCCCACCCCAATCCCATCCCAATCCCAATCCCAATCCCAATCCCAATCCCAATCCCACACACACTCACCCTCTCCCTGAGCAGGCACACACAGAACTCCACCTCCTTCTGGCGCAGCGCCTGCAGCGCGGCCGTGCCGTGGTGATCCACGATCAGCCTCAGGTAGGTGTACACGGCCATGGCCACCAGCAGGCTGCTCTTCAGCACCCACTCCCTGAAAAAAAAACCCCAAATCCACCCCAAATCAGCCCCGAGAGGAGAGGGAATTCCAGGGGATCCTGTGGGATCGGGGTACGGGGAGAGAACACCGGAATGGGACGAGGAGGAAAGGGGGGACGGGGCTGGTGTCACCTGGAACCAACACCCAGGGCACCAAGGAAGGTGATTAATAAATAAATAAATAAATAAATATTTAAATAAATAAATGTATTAACTGGGGAATGTGTCAATTAATAAAGATATTAAATTATATTTTTGTGGGATTGGGGTATGGGAAGGGAACACTGGGAATGGTGTGAGCGGCAAAGGGGGGACGGGGCTGGTGTCACCTGGAACCATCACCCAGGGCATCAGTAATAAATGAATAAATAAATAAATAAACAAACTAATCAATGTATTAATTGGGGAACGTGTTAATTAATAAAGATAATAAATGATAAAGATATTGAATTATATCTTTGTGGGAAGGGAACACCAGCAGCAATGGCGGGATGGGGTTGGTGTCACCTGGAACCATCACCCAGGGCATCATTTAAGATGTTAATTAATAACTGGGAAATGTATTAATTAATAAAGATAGTAAATAATAAAGATAATAAATAATAAATATTCTAAATGATGCAGATATCAATTGATAAATAGATTGGTGATGAACATAGAATTGATAAACACTGGAAAATCCAGCCCAGCCCTGGAGCGTCCCAGGTGGCTCCTGCTGCCTCTGAATCCCAGGAAAAACAAAACAATCCCAGGAAAAAATCCCAGGGGAAAAAAGAAATCCCAGGAAAAAAAATCCCAGATAAAACATCCCAGGAAAAAACAATCCCAGGACAAATGCAGCTGGATAAAAGCTGGAGCAGCTCCGTGGGACTTTAGGGAATTCTCTGCTGCTCCAGCTTGGAGCACAGCAATCCTGGATCCAGGAATTCCGTGCCTCCAGGACAATGGGATGCAATTCCCAGCTGCCCAAACACAGGAAACTTTTTGGGGCAATCAACTCCAGGTTGCTGCTCCCAAAGGAAAAGCTCGGCCATGGCTCAGGAAGTTTGGGAAGGAAACATTCCCGGGATGCTGGGCCAGAGCCACGCCTGCCCCTCAGCCCTGCTCAGGGGATTGAGGGACTTTGGGAATTCCTGCTTTGGCATTCCCAGGGGTTACCTTTGCTCTGTCAGGATCTCCAGAACGTTCTCTGCCAGCCAGATGTTCTTGGCAGTGACGTCCCCACCTGGAAAAACAGCAGGGAAAAATATCTGGGATGTGGAGCAGGGGGATTTGGGAGCTGGGATGTGGAGCAGGGGGATTTGGGAGCTGGGAAATGGAGGAGGGGGATTTAGGAGCTGGATGGAGCAGGGGGATTTGGGAGCAGAGGGATTTGGGATTTTGATGGATAGAACAGGGGGATTTAGATGGATGGAACAGGGGGATTTGGGAACTGGGATGTGGAGCAGGGGGATTTGGGAACTGAATGGATGAAACAGGGGGATTTGGGATTTGGATGGATGGAACAGGGGGATTTGGGATTTGGATGGATGGAACAGGGGGATTTGGGATTTGGATGGATGGAGCAGGGGGATTTGGGATTTGGATGGATGGAACAGGGGGATTTGGGAGCTGGATGGAGCAGGAGGATTTGGGAGCTGCCTGCTCCCATCCCTGTGATCCCAGGAAGAACCAAGGAAAATCAGGGAAAACCATGAAAAATCAGAGAGAACCTGGGAGAATCATGGAAAACCAGGGAAATCATAGAAAACCAGGGAAAACCTGGGAGAACCAGGGAGAACTATGGAAAATCATGGAGAACAGTGAAAACCAGGGGGAAACCAGGGGAAAACCAGGGAAAAATCAGGGAAAAATCAGGGAAAAATTAAGGAAAAATCAGGGAAAAATCAGGGGAAAATCAGGGAAAACTGGCAAGTGCAGACAATGGGATGGCTGTGAAGGGCAGGGAGTGAGAGCCAGAGGGGCCCTGCAGGGGAGGAGTGACCCAGGGGACACTGGGCCTTTCCCAGGGCTGGATTTTCCAGGGATTCTTTTTCCAGGGCTGGATTTTCCAAGGATCCCTTTTCCAAGGCTGCTTTTTCCAGGGCTTTTCCCACTTGTCCCTCCCTCCCTCCTGGCATTTCCCAGGGACACAATTCCTGCTCCCTGCACATCAGCCCCGGGAACACGGAAGAGGCTCCGGAAAGGCGGGAGCAGGGCGGGGATCCCGGCATTCCCGAGGGAGGGATGGATGATGGATGGATGGACGGACGGATGGAGGAACCAGCGGCCCCCAAGGAATGATCCCAAGGAATCCCAGCCCAGATCCTGGAGATTCCCAGCTCAGATCCAGGGGATTCCCAGCCCAGATCCTGAGGATTCCCAGCTCAAATCCTGACTCATATCCCAAGAATTCCCAGCTCAAATCCTGAGGGATTTCCCAGCCCAGATCCTGGAGATTCCCAGCCCAGATCCTGAGGGATTCCTGGCTCAGATCCTGAGGATTTCCTGTTCAAATCCTGAGCATTCCCAGCCCAGATCCTGAGCATTCCCAGCCCAGATCCTGAGGGATTCCTGTCTCAGATCCTGGGGATTCCCAGTTCAGATCCTGGAGATTCCCAGCCCAGATCCTGAGGGATTCCTGGCTCAGATCCTGGGGATTCCCAGCTCAGATCCTGGGGATTCCCAGCTCAGATCCTGGGCATTCCCAGCACACATTCCCAGCATTCCCAGCTCACCTGCAATCTGTTTCATGAAGGTCATGCAGACTCCATCAGCTCCCAGCACGCCGCTCTTCACCAGCTCCCGCAGCAGCCACAGCAGCTGAGCGGGGAAATGGGGGGGTCAGGGACCCCCAGGGACCCCAATCACCCCCAGGACCCCAATCCCACCCCAATCCCACCCCTCAGGGAGGTTCCTGAGCCCTCCCTGCTCCCCTGCAGATGGGACACAGGAGATTCCAGGTAGAACAGGAGGTTTCGTGTGGGACAGGAAATTCCAGGTGGGACAGAAGAGCCCAGGTAGGACAGGAAATTTTGGGTGGGACAGGAAATTCCAGGTGGGCCAGGAGATTTCAAGTCAGACACAAGAGTCCAGGTGGGACAGGAGGTCCCATGTGGGACAGAAGATTCCAAGTGGGACAGGAAGTGCAAGTAGGGACAGGAGATTCCAGGTGGGACACATGAGCCCAGGTAGGACAGGAAATTTTGGGTGAGACAGGAGATTTTGGGTGGGACAGGAGATTTCAAGTAGGAAACAAGATTCCAGGTGGGACAGGAGATTTTGGGTGGGACAGGAAGCTCCAGGTGGGACAGGAGATCCCAAGTGGGACAGGAAAATTCCAGGTGGGACAGGAGAATTCCAGGTGGGACAGGAGAATTCCAGGTGGGACAGGAGAATTCCAGGTGGGACAGGAGAGCCCAGGTAGGACAGGAAATTTCAGGTGGGCCAGGAGATTTCAAGTAGGACGGGAGATTTTGGGTGGGACAGAAAGCTCCAGGTGGGACAAGACATACAAGTGGGGACAGGAGATTCCAGGTGGGACACAAAATTCCAGGTGGGACAGGAGAATTCCAGGTGGGACAGGAGATTCCAGGTGGGACACATGAGCCAGGTAGGACAGGAAATTTTGGGTGAGACAGGAGGGACAGGAGATTCCAGTTGGGACAGGAGGTGCCAGGTGAGACACGAAATTTCAGGTGGGACAGGTGGGACAGGAAATTCCAGGTGGGACAGGAAATTTTGAGTAGAACACAAGATTCCAGGTGGGACATGAAATTCTGGGTGGGACAAAAGATTTCAGGTGGGACAGGAGGTGCCAGGAGATGCTGGGTGGGACAGCTTGGACAGGAGGTGCCACGTGGGACAGGAGAGTCCAGGTGGAACAGAAGAATCCAGGTAGGACTGGAAATTTTGGGTGGGACACAAGATTCCAGGTGGGACAGGAGATTCCAGGTGGAACACGAAATTCTGGGTGGGACAGGTGGGACAGGAGAGTCCAGGTGGGGCAGGAGGTGACAGGAAATTCAAGATGGGACACAAAATTTTGGGTGGAACGGGAGATTCCAGGTAGGACACAAAATTCCAGGTGGGACAGGAGAATTCCAGGTGGGGCAGGAGAATTCCAGGTGGGACAGGAGAACTCCAGGTGGGACAGGAGAACTCCAGGTGGGGATCCCTGACCTGGGTCCTGCAGGTGTCCTGCAGCTTCAGGTACTTCTCCATCAGGATGTGGTTGATCTTGTTGAGCACGATGTTCATCCCATCCCTGCTGACCAGCGCCAGGTCCCGGTAGCACTGAGGGGAAAAATGGGGAAAAAAAGGGAAAAAAATGGGAAATTTATGGAAAATTCAGGGATTTTGGGGAAAAATAGCCCAGGGATGGCTGGAAAATCCAGGGATTTTGGGGAAAATCCATTAAATCCCACGGAAAACACATCCTGAGCAGGGAATGGATGGAAAATCCAAGGATTTTTGGGAAAAATGGCCCAGAAATGGATGGAAATTCCAGGGAATTGGAGAAAATCTATGAAATTCCATGGAAAACACATCCTGAGCAGGGAATGGATGGAAAATCCAGGGATTTGGGGGAAAAAATCTACAAAATTCCATGGAAAACACCCCCTGAATTCCACAAATTCCTCCATTTCTGCCGGGCTGACACGGCCCAGGGGCCGCTGCCGCGTTTAATTAACGCTGCAGTGATTAATGAGGGCTGCTAATGAGGGCCAGGGGGCACCCTGGGCTCCCATCCCACAGAGCACAGGAGGAGGAGGAGGAGGAGGAGGAAGAGCAGAGGGCAGCTGGGCCCAGCTGGGGACACTGAGGGGGCCTGGGGCAGATTTGACAAATTTTGGGGTCCCTGGGGCAGATTTTGGGGTCCCTGAGCAGTTTTGGGGGTCCCTGGGGGAGATTTTGGGGAAAATTTGTCAGATTTTGGAATCCTGGAAGGTCCTTGGGCAGATTTTGGGGTCCTAGATAGGACCCTAAGCAGATTTTGGGGTCCTGGAGCAGATTTGGGGGTCCTGGAAGGGTCCTTGGGGCAGGTTTGGGGTCCCTGGGCAGATTTTGGGGTCCTGGAGGGATCCCATGGCCAAACCCCAGCAATTCCTGGGATGGGGAAGGAGCCTGAGCTCTGTTTTTTTGCCCCACAGGGATTCTGGAATGTTCCAGGGGAATTCCAGCCAGGGAAATTCCCAGATCATTCCCAGATCATTCCCAGCTTTTCCCTCACCTTCTGGGCCTGGGCTGGCTCGGTCAGGACCAGGGTGAAGAGCCCCAGGCAGATCTCCTCGTGCTGGGGGGTCCCCTTGCAGATCTGCGAGGGGGAAAATTCCCAAATTCCAGCTGAATTCCCAAATCCCTGTTCCCAAATCCCAGTTTCCAGCAGGGAATTCCCATTTTCCAGGATGAAATTCCCAATTTCCAGCAGGAATTCCCCATTGCCATGATGGAATTCCCATCCCAGCAGGAAGTTCCCAATTCTCCAGGATAAATCGCCATTTCCCATGAGGAAATTCAAATTTCCCACAATAAATTCCCAAATTCCAGGATTAACTCCCATTTCCCAGCAGGAATTCCTATTTTCCAGGATGAATTCCCAATTTTCCAGGACAAATTCCCATTTCCCATGAGAAAATTCCCAATTTTCCAGGACAAATCCCCATTTTGCAGCAGGAATTCCCAATTCCCAATTCCCAGGATAAATTCCCATTTTCATGAAAAATTCCCATTTGTCCGTGATAAAATTCCAATTTTCCATGCTAAATTCCCATTTCCCATTAAGAATTCCCAATTTCCATGCTAAATTCCCATTTTTCCAGGCTGAATTCCCATTTTTCCATTATAAAATCCCCATTTTTCCATGCTAAAATTCCCATTTTTCCATGAGGAAATTCCCAATTTCCCATGCTAAATTCCCCATTTCCCATTAAGAATTCCCATTCTCCATGCTGAATTCCCAATCTCCCGTGATAAATTCCCATTTTCCATGAGAAAATTCCCATTTTCCATTAAGAATTCCCATTTTCCCATTAAGAATTCCCAATTTCCATGATAAATCCCCATTTTCCCATGCTAAATTCCCAATTTCCCGTGATAAATTCCCATTTCCCATGGTGAATTCCCATGTTCCCATTAAGAATTCCCATTTTCCCTGCTGAAATTCCCATTTTTCCAGGATAAAATTCCCATTTTTCCATGCTAAATTCCCAATTTCCCATGCTGAATTCCCATTTTCCATGCTAAATTTCCCATTTCCCATTAAGAATTCCCATTTTCCATGCTGAAATTCCCATTTTCCATGCTGAAATTCCCATTTTTCCATGCTGAATTCCCAATTCCCATGCTAAATTCCCATATTTCCAGGATAAATTCCCAATTCCCATGCTAAATTCCCATTTTTCCAGGACAAATTCCCGTTTTCCCGGCTCACGTGGGCGTTGAGGGCGTCGTTGGCCTCGCGCTCCGAGAGCCCGCTGGTCAGGGAGGTGACGATGCCCACACAGCGCTCCAGCCGCTGGGAAACGGAGAAAAAACGGGGGAAAATGAGCAAAAACGGGGAAAATGGGGGAAAACCAGAGAAAAACGGGGGGAAATGGAGGGAAAACGGAAAAAAAATGGAAAAAAAAACGGAGGAAAACAGAGGAAATGTTAAGGAAAAAGGAGGGAAAATGGCGGAAAACCTGAGGGGAAACTGAGGGGAAATGGGGGGGGGGGGGGGGGGGGATGGGGTAAAAACAGGGAAAATGAGAAAAAATGGGAAAATGGAGGAAAACTGAGGAAAAACTTGTGGGGAAATGGGGAAAAACCAGAGAAAAATGGGGGGGAATTGAGGGAAAATGGAAAACAACTGGAAGAAAAACGGAGGAAAACGGAGGAAACGTTAAAAAAAAATGAAGGGAAAATGGCGGAAAACCTGAGGGGAAACTGAGGGGAAATGGGGAAAAACTGAGGGAAAGTGGGGGAAAAATGGGGTAAAAACAGGGAAAATGAGAAAAAATGGGAAAATGGAGGAAAACTGAGGAAAAACTTGGGGGGAAATTGAGGGAAAACGGAAAAAAACTGGAAGAAAAACGGAGGAAAACAGAGGAAACGTTAAAAAAAAATGGAGGGAAAATGGCGGAAAACCTGAGGGGAAACTGAGGGGAAATGGGGGAAAACTGAGGGGAAATATGGAAATATGGGGGAAAATGGGGTAAAAACAGGGAAAATGAGAAAAAATGGGAAAATGGAGGAAAACTGAGGAAAAACTTGGGGGGAAATGGGGAAAAAACAGAGAAAAATGGGGGGGAATTGAGGGAAAACAGAAAAAAATGGAAGAAAAACGGAGGAAAACAGAGGAAACATTAAGGAAAATGGCGGGGAAACTGAGGGGAAGCTGAGGGGAAATGGGGAAAAATGGGGAAAAATGGGGTAAAAACAGGGAAAATGAGAAAAAGTGAGAAAAAGTGGGGGAAATGGGGGGAAAACTGAGGAAAAGCTTGGGGGGAAATGGGGAAAAAACGGAGAAAAATGGGGGGGAATTGAGGGAAAGTGAAAAAAAACTGGAAGAAAAACAGAGGAAAACAGAGGAAACGTTAAGGAAAAAGGAGGGGAAATGGTGGAAAACCTGAGGGGAAACTGAGGGGAAATGGGGAAAAACTGAGGGGAAATGGGGAAATATGGGGAAAAATGGGATAAAAACGGGGGAAAATGAGAAAAAATGGAAAAATAGAGGAAAACTGAGGAAAAACTTGGGGGGAAATGGGGAAAAACCAGAGAAAAACGGGGGGAAACGGAGGGAAAACAGAAAAAACGGGAAGAAAAACGGAGGAAAACAGAGGAAATGTTAAGGAAAATGGCGGGAAAATGGCAGAAAACCTGAGGGGAAACTGAGGGGAAATGGGGGGAAAACTGAGGGGAAATGGGGAAATATGGGGAAAAATGGGGTAAAAACGGGGAAAATGAGAAAAAATGGGGGAAATGGGGGGAAAACTGAGGAAAAGCTTGGGGGGAAATGGGGAAAAAACGGAGAAAAATGGGGGGAAACGGAGGGAAAAGTGCGGGGAGGAATGGAGGGAAAAGGAGGAGAAAAAAGGGGGGAAAATGGAAAAATGAGGAAAATGGGAGGAAACAGGAAATAGAGGAAGAAAAATAGAGAAAACGTGGGGGAAAATTGGGGGAAATGGAGGGGAAATGGGGAAAAAAAGGAAGAAAAATGGAAGAGAAATGGAGGAAAACATGGGGGGGGGGGAAATGGGAAAGAAACGGGAAAAATGGGGGAAAATGGGGGAAAAATGAGGGAAATGGGGAAAAATTGGGGGAGGACTGGGGAGAAACTGGGGGAAAATGGGGAGCGGGGGAAATTGAGGAAAAACTGAGGAAAAACTGGGGGGAAAATGGAGAAAATGGGGGAAATGGCGGGGGGGG
This sequence comes from Calcarius lapponicus, assembly GCA_039654755.1. Taxonomy (NCBI): domain Eukaryota; kingdom Metazoa; phylum Chordata; class Aves; order Passeriformes; family Fringillidae; genus Calcarius; species Calcarius lapponicus. Next base: position 63,976 of record JBBFKN010000160.1, read on the forward strand.
GGGGGAATCTGGGGGGTTTTGAGGGGGATTTTTGGGAGAATTTTGGGAGATTTTGGACCAGGAGCATCCGCAGATCCCGGGAGCCGTTCCCGCGCCCCCAGCCCGGTCCCGGTATATCCCCGGTACCCCCCGTTATCCCCGTTATCCCCGGTACCCCCGGTGTCCCCTGACCTCCTCCAGCTCATCCTTGGAGTCCAGCAGCGAGCTCACCAGCAGCTTCCCGGCCGCCGCCGCCCCCGCCTTGCCCTTGGCGAGCTCCATGGCCCGGGACGGGCGGCGGGAGGCGGCGGCCGCGGAGGCTCCCCGGTGAGGGGAACGGGGGCGGAGCGGCGCCGGGACACCGCGCGCTGCCGGTGCGCCGCCGGTGCGGTTCCGGTGTCGCCGTGCGGGGCTCGGAGCCGCTGCGGGGAGCCCGGGCCGGGCCGGTCCCGCTGGGGCCGGGCCCGGGGAGGCGGCGGCGGCCGGAAGTTACCGGAGAGCGACGGAGGAGCCCGGCCGGAAGCGGAAGCGCCGCGCGGGAGGAAGTCCCGCCCCTCCCGCCTCCGCCGGCCAATGGGAGCGGAGGGATGGCTGTGAGTGACAGCGCGCGGGGCGGGGCTCGAGGGGCGGGGCATAGCGGCGGTTTGGCCAATGGGGAGGAGGAGGCGGGGCCTGTGCCGTGAGGAGGCTCCGCCCCCCCCGCAAACCCCGGGAAAACCCCGGGAGCACCGGGAGCCCCCAAATCACCGGGAACCCCCCCAGGAACCCACCGGGAACGCCCCGGGAACCCCGAAATCAACGGGAACCTTCCAGAAACCCCCAGGAACCCACCGGGAACCCCGAAATCAACGGGAAACCCCGGGAAACCGCTGGGGAGCCCACCGGGAATCCACCGGGAATCTCCGGGAACCCCCAAATCACCGGGAACCCCCCCAGGAAGCCAGCGGGACCTCCGGGAACCCACCGGGAACCCACCCTGGGACCCCCCCGGGAACTTTTGGGAAACCCCCGGGAATCCCGAAATCACCGGGAATCCCCCTCCGGGAACCCCCTGGGAACCCACCGGGAACCCCGAACCTCCCGGGACCACCGGGAACCCACCGGGAACCCCGAAATCACCGGGAACCCACCCAGAACCCCCCCAGGACCCCCAAACCCCCCGTCATTCCCGAATCCCCGAGCCCACCGGGACCCCCGGGATGTGAATCCCCGGGACCCCCCCCCCCAACTCCCGCAGCCCCTCGGGGACCCCTCCACGGAGACCCCCGGGTGCATCCACAGCAGCTTTATTGCAAACGTGACACCCCCGGTGTTTGGGGGACACCCCCGGTGTCGGGGGGACCCCCCCGGTGCCCCTCGGGGCGTGCGGGGCTCCGGGGGCGCCCCCAGCCCCCGTTCCTGGTCCCGGCGCAGGTTTTGGGGTCACCCCCGGGTGCTGCTGCCCCCGCGCTCCCCCAGCAGCCAGTAGGTCCTGAGCTTGCCCTTGCCCTGGGGGGGATTGGGGGGACCCCGAGTTTGGGGGGACCCCGGGGTTTGGGGTCCAGTGGGGGATTTGGGGGTGCCCAGGGGTTTGGGGGGGTTTGGGGATTGGGGGGGATTGGGGGGGTCTGGGGGTATCCCAGGGTTTGGGGGGCGATTGGGGGGGATTGTGGGGGACCCTGAGGTTTGGGGGGAATTTTGGGGTATCCCGGGTTTTGGGGTGCATGAGGGGATTTGGGGTACCCCGGCATTTGGAGGGGATTGGGGGGGATTTTGGGGTACCCCGGCATTTGGGGGCATCCCAGAGTTTGGGGGGTGGGGGGGATTGGGAGACCTCAGGATTTGGGGGTGTGGGGGTATCCCAGGGTTTGGGGGGATTTGGGGTACCCCAGGGTTTGGGGGGACACCAGGGTTTGGGATGCAGGGAAGAGGATTTGGGGTACCCCGGGGTTTGAGGGTTTGGAGGGGGATTTGGGGGTGCCCCAGGATTTGGGGTGAGGGGGATTTGGGGATACCCCAGGATTTGGGCAGTTTTAGGGGGGTCAGGGCAGTTCAGGGGTATTGGGGCAGTTCTGGGGGGGGGTATTGGGATAGTTTTGGGGGGGTTGGGTAATTTTAGGGGGGTCTCGGGGCAGTTTTTGGGGTGCAGACCTCACCTTCATCTCCACGTCCCCCCTCAGCTCCAGCTCGAAGCCCCCGAACTCCTCCAGCACGGCCTTGGTGACCCCCGAGATGTGGATCTTCAGGGCTGGGGGGCGGCACCCTCAGCGTCCCCAGGGTGTCCCAAAGGTGTCCCCAAGGTGTCCCCAGGCTGCCCCCAAAGATGTCCCCAGGGTGTCCCCAGGGTGACCCCCCAGATGTGGATCTTCAGGGCTGGGGGGTGGCACCAAAGGTGTCCCCAGGGTGTCCCAGGATGTCCCCAAAGTGTCCTCAAGTGTCCCCAGGCTGCCCCCAAAGATGTCCCCAGGGTGTCCCCATAGTGTCCCCACAGTGTCCCCAGGTGTCCCCAATGTCCCCAGGTGTCCCCAAGGTGTCCCCAAGGTGTCCCCACCCACTCACCCTCGCCATTGGACTCCATGTGCAAGGCTGTGTTCACAGTGTCCCCAGGGTGTCCCAGGTGTCCCCAAGGTGTCCCCAGGGTGTCCCCAATGTCCCCAGCCCCGCTCACCCTTGCTGTTGGACTCCATGCACGATGCGGTGTTCACGGTGTCCCCAGGTGTCCCCAATGTCCCCACAGTGTCCCCAATGTCCCCAGGTGTCCCCGCCCGCTCACCCTCGCTGTTGGACTCCATGCGTGACTTGATGTTCACAATGTCCCCAGGGTGTCCCCAGGGTGTCCCCAAGGTGTCCCCAGGTGTCCCAATGTCCCCAGGTGTCCCCGCCCGCTCACCCTCGCTGTTGGACTCCATGCGTGACTTGGTGTTCACAATGTCCCCAGCGTGTCCCCAGGCTGTCCCCAGGGTGTCCCCAGGTGTCCCCAGGTGTCCCCAGCCCCGCTCACCCTCCCCGTTGGACTCCATGCGCGACGCGGTGTTCACGGTGTCCCCGAACAGGCAGTACCGCGGCATCTTCAGCCCCACCACGCCCGCGCACACCGGGCCTGGGGACACGGCGGCTGTCACCCCCCAGGTGCCACTCCTGTTCCCGTTTCCCACTCCCATTTCCCCGTTCCCATTCCCATTTCCCATTCCTGTCCCCATCCCCGTTCCTGTTCCCATTCCCGTTTCTCATTCCTGTTCTCAATCCCATCCCCACCGGTGTGGATGCCAATGCCCGTTCCCATTTCCCATCCCCGTTTCTCCATTCCCATTCCCATTCCTGTCGTTCCCCACCGGTGTGGATGCCGATGCGCAGCTCCAGGTGCTCACAGGCCGGTGGCGGATGCCCATCCCCATTTCCCATCCCCACTTCTCCATTCCCATTCCCAATCCCATTCCCATTCCCGTTGCTCCCATCCATTCCCACCGGTGTGGATGCCGATGCCCGTTCCCATTTCCCATCCCCATTTCTCCATTCCCATTCCCAATCCCATTCCCATTCCCACCGGTGTGGATGCCGATGCGCAGCTCCAGGCGCTCGCGGGGCCGGTGGTGGATGCCGATTCCCCATTCCCATTTCCCATCCCCATTTCCCCATTTCCCATTCCCGTTCCCATTCCTGTTCCTCCCATCCATTCCCACCGGTGTGGATGCCGATGCCCGTTCCCAATTCCCATCCCCATTTCCCCATTTCCGATTCCCGTTTTTTCCCGTTGTTCCTGTTTCTCCCCACCGGTGTGGATGCCGATGCGCAGCTCCAGGCGCTCGCGGGCCAGTGGCGGATGCCCATCCCCATTTCCCATCCCCATTTCTCCATTCCTGTTCCCATTCCCATTGCTCCCGTCGTTCCCCACCAGTGTGGATGCTGATGCCCGTTCCCATTCCCATTCCCATTCCTGTTCCCATTCCCGTTTTCCCCGTCGTTCCCCACCGGTGCGGATGCCGATGCGCAGCTCCAGGCGCTCGCGGGGCCGGTGGCGGATGCCGATTCCCCGTTCCCATTTCCCATCCCCATTTCCCCATTTCCCCATTTCCCATTCCCGTTTTTCCTGTTGTTCCCGTTTCCCCCCACCGGTGTGGATGCCGATGCGCAGCTCCAGGCGCTCATGGGGCCGGTGGCGGATGCCCATCCCCATTTCCCATTCCCATTTCTCCATTCCCATTCCCAATCCCATTCCCATTCCCACCGGTGTGGATGCCAATGCCCGTTCCCATTTCCCATCCCCATTTCCCCATTTCCCATTCCCGTTTTTCCCGTTGTTCCCGTTTCTCCCCACCGGTGTGGATGCCAATGCGCAGCTCCAGGCGCTCGCGGGGCCGATGACGGATGACGATTCCCCATTCCCATTTCCCATTCCCATTTCCCATCCCCATTTCCCATCCCCATTTCCCCATTTCCCATTCCCGTTTTTCCCGTTGTTCCCGTTTCTCCCCACCGGTGTGGATGCCGATGCCCATTCCCATTTCCCATTCCCGTTTCTCCCATCCATCCCCACCGGTGTGGATGCCGATGCGCAGCTCCAGGCGCTCGCGGGGCCGGTGGCGGATGCGGAAGGAGCGCACGGCCTCCAGCAGCGCCAGCGCCATCCGCGCCACCTCCCGCGCGTGCAGCTTCCCGTTGCGCACCGGCAGCCCCGACACCACCATGTAGGCGTCGCCGATGGTCTCCACCTGCGGACACACAGAGTGTTCCCTCTTTCACTCGGAAGCGACAGAACCCAAGGGTTCTACTCTCTTCCTTCGTTCTTTTGTCTGTACGTGGAACAGTTTTCTGTGGGCGGATGGAAATGAAAAGCGTGTTCTGTGACAATCAGAGGAGACCGCTATGAAGCGCAAGTTTTACTGCCTTTAATAAATTATCAAAAATCTGCCAGAGCTCTTTGTTACCGAGGGCAAGTAGGTGTGGGGCAAAGGGAACATTACGTAGGGGAAAAAAAATGGACGAGCACCGGGAATCCCGGAAATTCCACAGGGAACGGCCCCGGGAAGGGAGGGACCAGCCCCGGGCAAGCACCGGGAATTCCACAGGGAACGGCCCTGCGGGACAACGGGACAAGCACCGGGAATTCCAGGAATTCCACAGGGAACGGCCCCCGGGAGGGGAGGGACACCAGCCCCGGGAATTCCTCAGGGAACGGCCCGGCGGGACAGCGGGACAAGCACCGGGAATGCAGGAAATTCCGCAGGGAACGACCCCGGGAAGGGAGGGACCAGCCCCGGGCAAGCACCGGGAATTCCACAGGGAACGGCCCCGGAATTGCGCAGGGAACGGCCCCGCGGGACAACGGGACAAGCACCGGGAATTCCAGGAATTCCACAGGGAACGGCCCCGGAATTCCACAGGGAACGGCCCCCGGGAGGGGAGGGACACCAGCCCCGGGAATTCCTCAGGGAACGGCCCGGCGGGACAGCGGGACAAGCACCGGGAATACAGGAAATTCCGCAGGGAACGACCCCGGGGGTGTCCCGGGAACACCCGGAGGTGGCCCCGGGGGCTCTGGGCTGGGCACGGGCTGTCAATGATGGCGTCGAAGCAGGCGTAGAGGTCGTTGAGCGTGTCCAACACGTCCCCGTGCATCCCTACCTGTCCCTAAATGTCCCCGAGGTGTCCCCAGGGTGTCCCCAGGGTGTCCCCTCACCTTGTGGATGTCGAAGTTGATGATGGCATTGAAGTTGTTGAGCAGGTCCAACACATCCTTGCGTGCCCCTACCTGTCCCTAAATGTCCCTAAATGTCCCCAAGGCGTTCCCCAGGTGTCCCCAAGGTGTCCCCCTCACCTTGTAGACATCAAAATTGTTGATGATGGCGTTGAAGCAGGTGTAGAGGTCTTTGAGTGTGTCCAACATATCCCTGTGTGTCCCTACCTGTCCCTAAATGTCCCCAAATGTCCCCAAGGTGTCCCCCAGGTGTCCCCCTCACCTTGTAGACATCAAAGTTGTCAATGATGGCATCGAAGTCATTGAGCATGTCCAGCAGTGAGCGTGTTGAGTGTGTCCCTACCTGTCCCTAAATGTTCCCAAGGTGTCCCCCAGGTGTCCCCAAGGTGTCCCCCTCACCTTGTAGACATCGAAGTTGTCGATGATGGCATCGAAGTCATTGAGCATGTCCAACATTGAGCGCGTTGAGCATGTCCTTACCTGTCCCTAAATGTCCCTACCTGTCCCCAAAGTGTCCCCAAGGTGTCCCCCTCACCTTGTAGACATCAAAGTTGTCGATGATGGCGTCGAAGCAGGTGTAGAGGTCGTTGAGCAGCGTCACCACCTGCATGGGCGTGCTCTGCGCCGAGAGCGCCGTGAAGCCCACGATGTCGCTGAAGTAGATGGTGACGCTGTCGAACGCCTCCGCCTGCACCGTCTCGCCCCTCTTGAGCTGCTCTGCCACCGAGCTGGGGGACAGCAGGGGGGGGTCAGGGCGGGCACGACCCCCCAGGTGCCCCCCAGGTGCCCCCCGGGACCCTGCGGAGCTCACTGGGGCAGGATCTGGTAGAGCAGAGCCTCGGCCTTGCGCTTCTCCTCCAGGTAGGCCTGGGTGCGCTCCTCCACCAGCTCCTCCAGATTGTTGGCGTACTGCTCCATGCGGGACAGCAGGTTGTCCAGGATGTTGGTGCTGCTCTCCCTGCGGGACGGGCTCACCTCGCACCCGGGGACCCTTTCTGGGGGGTCACCTCACACCTGGGGATCCTTTTCAGGGGTCACATCACACCTGGGGATCCTTTTCAGGGGTTGCATCACGCCTACAGACCCTTCTTGGAGGCACCTCCCACCCACAGACCCTTTTTGGGGGTCATCTCCCACTTTGGGAACCTTATCAGGGGTCACCTCACACCTGGGGACCCTTTTTGGGGGTCATCTCCCACCCACGGCCACTTTTCAGGGGTCACATTGTACCTGGGGACTCTTTGGGGGTCACCCCCGCCCACAGACCCTTTATGGGGGCCGCCTCCCACTCAGGGACCATTTTGGGGGGTCACCTCCCACCCCGAAATCCTCTCTGGATTGTCACCCCTCACCCAAGGACCCTTTCTGGATGTCACCACCCACTCAGGGACCCTCTCTGGAGGCCACCCCTCATCCAGGGACCCTTCCTTGGTGCCACCACCCACCCAGGGACCCTCTCTGGGGGTCGCCCCCAGCCCGCGGGTGGGGGGTCCATGGTGGCACCTGTTGAACTTGCGGAGCTGGACCTTGATCTGGTTGAAGTCGGGGCGCTCCAGGACGTCCTCGGCCCAGCAGTGCTGCATCAGCTGCCCCAGCTCCTCCAGGTGGCAGCCCACGTTGGCCGAGGGCCGGAAGCTCGGCCGCTCGCCGCTCTTCACCCGCTCGATGATCTCTGCGGGGACGGGCGCCCGTCACCCACCGGGGCTCGCCAGAGGGGCCAGGAACCCAGCCGGGGGCTCCAAGAACCCATCGATGGGTCCAAAAACTCATTGGTGGGTCCAAAAACCCATCTGAAGGTCCAAGAACCCATCCGTGGGTCCAAGAACCCATCTGTGGGCCCAAAAACCCATCTGAGGGTCCAAAAACTCATTGGTGGTTCCAAGAACCCATCTGAGGGTCCAGGAACCCATCAGAAGGTCCAAGAATCCATCAACGGTTTCAAGAACCCATCCTTGGGTCCAAAAACCCATCTGTGGGCCCAAGAACCCATCTGAGAGTCCAGGAACTCATCCCTGGGTCCAAAAACCCATTGGCCAGTCCAGTAACTTATCAGCAGGTCCAAGAACCCATCAACGGGTCTAAAAACTCATCCGTGGGTCCAAAATCCTATTGACCAGTTCAGGAAGTCATCGGAAGGTCCCAGAACCCATCCGTGGGTCCAAAAACCCATTGGCCAGTCCAGTTACTGATCAGAAGGTCCAAGAACCCATGAACAGGTCCAACCATCCATTGATGAGTCCAACAACCCATCAGTGGGTCCAAGAACTCATCACCAGCTCCAACCATCCATCCATGGTTCCAACCCATCAATGGGTCACCCAAGAAACCATCAATGGTTCCAACCACCCATGAATGCATCCAAGAATGGATCGTCCAAGAATGGATCGTCCAAGAACCCATCAAAACATCCAAGAACCCATGAATGGTTCCAACCCATCAATGGATCATCCAACCACCCACCAACACATCCAAGAATGGATCAATGGATCACCCAAGAACCCATCAACGCTTCCAACCCATCAAGGGATCACCCAAGAACCCATCAACGCTTCCAACCCATCAAGGGATCACCCAAGAACCCATCAACGCTTCCGACCCATCAATGGATCACCCAAGAACCCATCAACGCTTCCAACCCATCAATGGATCACCCAAGAACCCATCAACGCTTCCGACCCATCAATGGATCACCCAAGAACCCATCAATGCTTCCGACCCATCAAGGGATCACCCAAGAACCCATCAATGCTTCCGACCCATCAAGGGATCACCCAAGAACCCATCAATGGTCCCAACCACCCAAGAAACACATCCAAGAATGGATCAATGGATCATCCAAGAATGGATCATCCAAGAACCCACCAACACATCCAAGAACAGATCAATGGTTCTCCCAAGAACCCATCAACGCTTCCAACCCATCAATGGATCATCCAAGAACCCATCAATGATTCCAACCCATCAAGGGATCACCCAAGAACCCATCAACGATTCCAACCCATCAAGGGATCACCCAAGAACCCATCAACGCTTCCGACCCATCAAGGGATCACCCAAGAACCCATGAATGGTTCCAACCCATCAAGGGATCACCCAAGAACCCATCAACGCTTCCAACCACCCACAAACACCTCCAGACCCCGCCCTCCTCTCCGGCCACCCCCCCCCCGAGTGTCCCCCGAGTGTCCCTGCGCGTCCCCGCTGACCTTTGGGGCTGAGCTCCACGCCCTCCACGTAGAAGACGCCCGCAGCGCAGCGCGATCTCCTGCAGGATGATGCCGAAGCTGTAGACGTCGCCCTTCTGCGTGCCCCGCGCCGGCGGCTCCTCCATGCGCAGCAGCTCCGGCGCCGTCCACAGCTTCTCTGCGGCACCGGGGACCCCGTCAGGTCAGCCCCGGGGACGCTCCGGGGACACTCTGGGGACGCTTTTTGGGGGGGACGCTCGGGGGTCTCACTGGCGAAGAGCGCGTGGGCGTCGCCGTCGCCGTCGGGCGCCGCGGCGCGGAAGCTCTCCAGGCCGTAGTCGGTGATCTTGAGCACGAAGCGCGAGTCCACCACGCAGTTGGAGGACTTGAGGTTGCCGTGGGACACGATGACCCCGTTGTGCAGGAACTGCATCCCCTGGGCCGGGGCACGGGGACATCGGGCACGGCCGGGGATGGCCGGGGGGTGGGGGACATCTATGGGATAGGGGTTCCTGTGGGGTGGGGACCCCTTTGGGGTGGGGGAGATCTGTGGGGTGGGGATTCCTATGGGATGGGGGATTCCTGTGGGATGGGGGAGATCTGTGGGGTGGGGAGAGCTGTGGGATTTCTATGGGATGGGGGATGCCCATGGGATGGGAACCCCCTTTGGGATGGGGGATGCCCGTGGGGTGGGGGACCCCTGTAGGGTAGGGGAGAGCTGTGGGGATGGGGGAGACTTATGGGATTTCTATGAGGTGGGGACTCCTGTGGGATGGGGGTCCTGTGGGTTGGGGATCCCTGTGGGATGTGGGATGTCTATGGAATGGGGACCCCTTTGGGGTGGAGGATTCCTATGGGATGGGGGATTCCTGTGGGGTTGGGGAGATCTGTGGGGTGGGGAGAGCTGTAGGATTTCTATGGGATGGGGGATTCCTATGGGATGGGGGATTCCTGTGGGGTGGGGAGAGCTGTGGGATTTCTATGGGATGGGGGATGCCCATGGGATGGGGACCCCTTTGGGATGGGGGTCCTGTGGGGCTGGGTGTCCCTGTGGGATGGGGGATTTCTATGGGATGGGGACCTCTGTGGGGTGGGGGAGACCTGTGGGATGGGGGGACCCCTGTAGGGTGGGAGAGAGATGTGGGGTGGGGAGAGCGGTGGGGAGACCTGTTGGATATGGGATTTCTGTGGGATGGGGAATTTCTATGGGACGGAGAATTCCTGTAGGGTGGGGGATCCCTATGGGATAGGGGACCCCTGTGGGACGGGGGACATCTGTGGGATGGGGATTTCTATGGGATAGGGACCCCTACGGGATGGGGACCCCTGTAGGATGGGGGACCCCTGTAGGACAGAGGATTCCTATGGGATGGGGACCCCTGTGGAGTGGGGGATCCCTGTGGGACGGGGGGATTTCTATGGGATGGGGGATCCCTGTGGGACGGGGGGATTTCTATGGGATGGGGGATCCCTGTGGGACGGGGGGATTTCTATGGGATGGGGGATCCCTGTGGGACGGGAACCCCCCTGGGACCATCACCGCTACCTTGACGATGTCGTTGGTGAGGGAGTAGCGGAACATCCAGTCCAGGGTGATGCTCTCGTTCTCCAGGATGTCCTGGGGACACGGGGGGTGAGGGGCGGGCCCGGGACGGGGCTCCCGGTGCCGTTCCCGGTGCCGTCCCGGTGCGGTACCTGCAGGCTGCCCCGCGGGCAGTACTCGGTCAGGATGCAGATGTTGGGCGGGTCGGTGCAGGCGCCGATGAACCGCGTCAGGTGCTCGTTCTGCACGTCCCGCATCTACCGGGGACACCGGCGGTGGGCGGGGGGGTGGTCCCGCCGTGTCCCCCCCCCCCTCCCCGTGCCGTGCCCGGTGTCCCCCCCCGGTGCCAGCCACGTACGTGTTTCAGCTCGAACAGCACCTTGCGGGTCAGCTCGATGCGTTTTGCGGTTCACGTGCTTCACGGCCACCAGGTTGCCCTGCGGGGACACCGGGGACGCCGGGGCTGGCTGGGGACGCGGGGACGCGGCGGGGAGGGGTCCCCGGTGCTGCCCCCAGCCCCCCGTACCTTGTAGTAGGCGGTCTTGGCGTACACCTGGAACTGCCCCTCGGCCGTCAGCAGCGAGCCGTAGTTGGAGCCCCTCTGTGCCGGGGGCGGCCGGTGAGAACGGGAACCCCCGGAGGGGATGCGGGGGGGTCCCCAAAAACCCCCGGTGCCGGGGCTGTGGGGTGAGCCCGGCCCCGCTTCCCCCGGTGCCCCTGGTCCCGCTCCCCGCGCCGCCCCCGGTGCCCCCGGGCCGGGTCCCCCCGCTCTCCCCGCTCCCCGTTCTCCCCCCCGGTCCCGGTTCCGGTTCCCGTTCCCCGTTCCCCACCAGTGACACGGTGAGTTTGCTGTCCCCATTCACCCCGTTCTCTCCGGTCCCCTCGGTTCCCCCGGTGCCCGGTTCCCTCAGTTCCCCACCAGGGACAGGGTCAGTTTGCTGCCCCGGTTCCCCCCGGTTTCCCCCGGTTTTCCCGTTCCCCACCAGGGACAGGGTCAGTTTGCTGTCCCGGTTTCCCCCGGTTTCCCCCGGTTTCCCCCGGTTCCCCCCGTTCTCCCCCGGTTCCCCCCGTTCTCCCCCAGTTTCCCCACCAGGGACAGGGTCAGCTTGCTGCCCCGGTTTCCCCCGGTTCTCCCCGGTTCCCCCCGTTCTCCCCCGGTTTCCCCGGTTCCCCCACCAGGGACAGGGTCAGTTTGCTGCCCCGGTTCCCCCCGGTTCTCCCCGGTTCCCCCCGGTTCTCCCCGGTTCCCCCCGTTCTCCCCCGGTTTTCCCGGTTCCCCACCAGGGACAGGGTCAGTTTGCTGCCCCGGTTCCCCCCGTTCTCCCCCGGTTTTCCCGGTTCCCCACCAGGGACAGGGTCAGTTTGCTGCCCCGGTTCCCACCGGTTCCCCCCGGTTTTCCCGTTCCCCACCAGGGACAGGGTCAGTTTGCTGCCGGCGCTCCTCAGGTGTTTCTCCAGGCTGCTCATCTGCAGATCCTCCCAGCGCACCCTCCACAGCTCCGCCGCCAGCTCCTTCTCCAGCTGCAGCTTCCTGCACCGGGGGGGGCTCCGTGAGACCCCTCCCCACCCCCCCCCGCCCCCCCAGCCCCCCCAGCCCCCCTCCCCAGACCTGCAGATGAAGAAGGAGGTGACGGTGATGGCCATGAGCATCAGGCTGACCACCAGCGACAGCACCTCCAGCGTGGACAGCGAGGCTGCGGGGACACGGGGGGGCGGTCAGGACCCGACCCGGGGCTCGGGCGGGGGTCTCAGGGCTCGGACCCCCCCCTCACCTTTGCGGCACCGCGGGTCGGTGCCCTCGAAGCCGCAGGGGGGGACATCGGGCGGCACCGAGTTCCCCGGCCAGTGGAAATCCCTGCCCGGGACCATCCGGATCTCCTTGCTGGTGCCGTTGTAGTTGGCCACGATCTTTGGGGGTGGGGCAGGAATGGGTGGTGGGGGGGAGCCCCCGGACCCCTCCCCAGGTCCGGACACCCCCCCCCGGGGTCTGGGGGCTCACCTGGAACTCGCCCAGCTCGGGGTCCATGTCCCACAGGGAGTAGTCGCTCTCGCGGTCGCCCTGCTCGTCGATCTTCAGGAAGCCGGTGACACCTGGGGAGGGGGCGTCAGGGGGCTCAAAGGGGGGGTCTGAGCCCCAAAATCTCACCTGGGAGTGGGGATTGGGGGGTGACACCTGGGGAGGGGGCGTCAGGGGCTTAAAGGGGGGGTCTGAGCCCCAAAATATCCCCCTGGGAGGGGGAATGGCAGGTGACACTTGGGGAGAGGGCGTCAGGGGCTGGGGGGGGCTCAAAGGGGGGATCTGAGCCCCAAAATCTCACCTGGGAGTGGGGCTGGGGGGCAATGGCACCAGGCTGGGAGGGTGAGGGGCTGGGGGGGCTCTGATCCCCAAAATCTCACCTGGGAGTGGGGATTGGGGGGTGACACCTGGGGAGGGGGTGTCAGGGGCTGGGGGGCTCAAAGGGGGGGGTCTGAGCCCCAAAATCTCCCCTGGGAGTGGGGCTAGGCAGGGAGGGAATGGGATGCGACACCGGGCTGGGAGGGGGACGGGGCTGGGGACAAGGAGAGGATGGGGATGGGAGGGGACAAGGAGAGGATGGGGACAGGATGGAGAGGGTCCAGGTTGGTCCGGGCGGGTCCGGGAGGGCCGGGTCTCACCGTAGAAGGTTCGGTTCCACATCTGGCGGGTGATGGCCGAGGCGTCGCTGACGGAGCCGCCGCGCTCCAGGGTCTCGTTGAGCGCCTGGGCGTAGAGCAGGACCCCGTCGTGGAAGGCGGCGGCGATGAAATTCATCTGGGGACACGGAATGGATTCGTTTGGGGACACGAAATTCATCTGGGGACACGGAATTCATCTGGGGACATGGAATGGATTCATCTGGGGACACGGAATTCATCTGGGGACATGGAATGGATTCGTTTGGGGACACGGAATTCATCTGGGGACACGGAATGGATTCATTTGGGGACATGGAATTCATCTGGGGACACGGAATTCATCTGGAGACACGGAATGGATTCATTTGGGGACCCAAAATTCATCTGGGGACACGGAATGGATTCGTTTGGGGACATGAAACTCATCTGGGGACACGGAATGGATTCATTTGGGGACATGGAATTCATCTGGGGACATGGAATTCATCTGGGGACATGGAATTCATCTGGGGACATGAAATTCATCTGGGGACATGGAATGGATTCATTTGGGGACACGAAATTCATCTGGGGACACGGAATGGATTCATTTGGGGACACGAAATTCATCTGGGGACATGAAATTCATCTGGGGACACGGAATGGATTCATTTGGGGACATGAAATTCATCTGGGGACACGGAATTCATCTGGGGACACGGAATTCATCTGGGGACACGGAATGGATTCATTTGGGGACACAAAATTCATCTGGGGACATGAAATTAATTCATTTAGGGGCACGGAATTCATCTGGGGACAGCTCGGGGGGGGACAGGGCACAGCCGGGGGTCCCCGTCCCCAGAGCCATCCCGCGCCCCCCAGCAGCTCCAGCTCGGTGCGGTGTCCCCGTGTCCCCCTCCCGGTGTCCCCATCGTCCCCTCGGTGTCCCCATTGTCCCCTCGGCGTTCCCGGTGTCCCGTGTCTCACCAGCCCGTCCTGCAGGGAGCTGTTGAATCGCTCTCTCGCCTCCCGCTGCAGCCGCTGCACGAACGGTCGGTACTCGGCGTTCTGCGGCTCCGCGTACGTGATGATGGTGACGGCCTGCGGGGACGGGCTGGGGCTGGGCACGCCTGGGGACATCTGTGCCCACCTGGATGTGCCCCGTGCCCACCTGGGCATTTCCTTGCCCACCTGGCTGTGCCCCCTGCCCACCCCTGCCCACCTGGCCACGTCCCTGCCTACCTGAGGACATCTGTGCCCACCTGGCCGTGTGGGGGATGGGAGGAGGACAAGGAGACGGGGACAGGACCTGCCCACCTGGAACCATCTGTGCCCACCTGGCCGTGCCCCGTGCCCACCTGGGTATTTCCCTGCCCATCCCTGCCCACCTGGGGCCATCTGTGCCCACCTGGCCATATCCCTGTCCCCACCTGGAGCCATCTGTGCCCATCTGGCCATGCCCCGTGCCCACCTGGGGGTGTCCCTGTGCCACCTGGGCAGGCAGTGCCAACCTGGCCACACTCCCACACCCACCTGGCTGTGAGCCCGTGCCCATCTGGGCATTTCCCTGTCCATCCCTGCCCACCTGGGGCCATCTGTGCCCACCTGGGCATGTCCTCGTGCCCACCTGGGCGTGTCCCTGTCCCCACCTGGAGCCATCTGCGCCCATCTGGCCACATCCCTGTGCCCACCTGGGCGTGTCCCTGTGCCCATCTGAGGCCATCTCTGTCCACTTGGGCATTTCCATGCCCACCTGGAGCCATCTGTGCCCACCTGTCCGTGTCCCTGCCCACCTGTGGGTGCCCCCCGCTCACCTGGAAGGCGCGGCGGGCGCGGGCATCGTCGCTGTCCCCGCGTCTCCAGGGCCTTTGGGGCTCGGGGAAGCGCCGGCCCTGCAGGCTGGCCCCGAAGGTGTCGATGTAGAAAAAGGCGAAATCGCCGCCCGTGAGCCCCGCGCGCTCCGCCTGCAGCAGCAGCGCCCGCAGCGTGTCCGGGGCGCAGCAAACGTACACGACTGGGGAGAGAGGGGACACGGGATGGGGGGGACAGCAAAGAGACCCCCGCCCAAAGACAGCTCTGAGACCCCCACCAAAGACAGCAAAGAGACCCCCACCCAAATCATGGGGGTGCCGGGTTATTGGGGGACACAGCATCGAGACCCCCACCCAAAGACAGCTCTGAGACCCCCGCCCAAAGACAGCAAAGAGACCCCCACCAAAGACAGCAAAGAGACCCCACCCAAATCATTGGGGTGCTGAGTTATTGGGGGACACAGCGCCGGGACCCCCGCCCAAAGACAGCAAAGAGACCCCCGCCCAAATCATGGGGGTGCCGGGTTATTGGGGGACACAGCACCGAGACCCCCCACTCAAATCATGGGGGTGCTGGGTTATTTGGTGACACAAGCCTGAGACCCCCAGAGACCCCAGCCCCACATCCCAGGGATCTCTGGTTATTGGGTGACAGAGCCCCGAGACCCCCAATACCCCTGGAGACCCCAGCCCCAATCCGGGGGTCCCCTGGTTGCTGTGTGACACAGTCCTGAGACCCCAGCCCCAAATCCCGGGGGTTATTGTGTGACACAGCCCCGAGACCCCCAGTACCCCTGGAGACCCCTGGAGACCCCAGCCCCAATCCGGGGGTCCCCTGGTTGCTGTGGGACACAGCCCCGAGACCCCAGCCCCCAAATCCCGGGGGTTATTGTGTGACACGGCCCCGAGACCCCCAGTACCCCTGGAGACCCCAGCCCCAATCCGGGGGTCCCTGGTTATTGTGTGACATGGGCCGCAGACCCCCGACATCCCCGGAGACCCCCGCAGCCCCCAGCCCCAGTCCGGGGGTCCCCCCGGCCGTTGCGCCCCTCGGGACCGGTTTCGGTGCCCCCGGGGCGGGGGTCCCGGCCCCGCTGCCGCCCCCCCGCGCCCTGCCCGGCGCTGCCCCGGGCGCCAGCCCCCGGTGCCGGTTTCCTGTTTTCCCGACTCCGCTTCCTCCTCCCCGCGGCCCTGACGGATTCCCGGCGACTCCGTGACCCCGGGGGCCCCTCCGGCCGTGCCACCCCCGGGGGCCCGAAATTCACCCCCGAGGCTGAGCCCCCACCGAGCACCCCCGGGATCCCGGTGCCTCCCGGTGCTCCCGGTGCCCCCCCGGGGCTGGTGACAACGCCCGGAGATTCGGGGGGACACGGGTGGGGAGGGGTCCAGGGGGTCCCGAGGGTCAGGGTGGGGGGGAGATGAGGGAACGGGGTGACGGCTGGGGGGGCTGTGGACAGGGACGGACAGGCATGAACAACCATGAAAAACCATGAAAAACCATGGACAGCCATGAAAAACCATGAAAAAACATGAACAGCCATGAAAAACCATGAAAAACCATGGACAGGCATGAAAAAACCATGGACAGGCATGAACAGCCACGGACAGGCATGAACAACTGTGAACAACCATGAAAAACCCTGGACAACCATGAACAACCATGGACAGGCATGGGCAGGCATGAACAACTGTGAACAACCATGAACAACCATGGACAGGCGTGGACAGCCATGAACAACCAGGAGAAACCATGGACAACTGTGAACAACAGTGTGCAGCCATGGACAACCACAAACAGGCATGAACAGCCATGAACAGGCATGAACAGTCATGGAAAACCGTGTACAGGCATGAACAACCGTGTGCTGCCATGAACAGCCATGAACAGCCATGAAAAAACATGAACAGCCATGAACAGCCGTGAAAAACCATGAACAGCCGTGCACAGGCATGAACAACCGTGAACAACCATGGAAAACCATGGACAGGCATGAACAACCAGGAACAACCAGGAATAATCATGAACAACTGTGAGCAGCCATGGACAGCCGTGCACAGGCATGAACAATCATGGAAAACTGTGTACAGCCATGAACAACCATGAACAACTGTGCACAGCCTTGAAAAACCATGAGCAACCATGAACAGCCATGAAAAACCATCTACAGGCATCGACAACCATGAACAGCCATGAAGAACTGTGCACAGGCATGAACAGCCATGAACAATCACGAACAACCATGAACAATTGTGAACAGCCATGAACAGCCGTGAACAACTGTGAACAACCATGAATAACTGTGTACAGCCATGAGAAACCATGTACAGGCATGAACAGGCATGTACAACCATGAACAGCCATGGACAACCATGAACAGGCATGCACAGCCATGAACAACCATGAACAGGCATGAACAATCATGGAAAACCGTGAACAGCCATGAACAACCCTGCGCTACCACGTTCAGCTGCGCACAGCCATGAACAACCATGAACAGCTGTGTACAGGCATGAACAGCAATGAACAACCATGTACAACCATGAACAGCCGTGAACAACCACAAGCAACCATGAACAGTGTTGTGCTGCCATGAACAACCGTGAACAGCCATGAACAAGTGTGAACAGGCATGAACAGGCATGAACAGGCATGAACAGCAATGAACAACCATGTACAACCATGAACAGCCATGAACAGCCATGAACAGCCATGAACAGCCATGTACAACCGTGCAAAACCATGAACAGCCATAAACAGCCGTGTACAGCCATGAACAACCATGAACAGCTATGAACAAGTGTGAACAGGCATGAACAGGCATGAACAGCAATGAACAGCCATGAACAGCCGTGTACAGCCATGAACAGCCATGAACAGCCATGTACAACCATCAACAGCTGTGAGCAGCCATGAACAACCATGTGCAACCATGAACAGCCATGAACAGCCATGAACAGCCATGAACAACCATGTGCAACCATGAACAGCCATGAACAGCCATGAACAGCCATGCACAACCATGAACAGTCATGAACAGCCATGTACAACCATGAACAGTCATGAACAGCCATGTACAACCATGAACAGTCATGAACAGCCATGTACAACCATGAACAGCCATGCACAACCATGAACAGCCATGAACAGCCATGAACAGCCATGTACAACCGTGAACAGCTGTGCAAAACCATGAACAGCCATAAACAGCCGTGTACAGCCATGAACAGCCATGCACAGCCATGAACAGCCGTGTACAACCGTGAACAGCCATGCACAACCATGAACAGCCGTGTACAGCCATGAACAGCCGTGCACAACCATGAACAGCCGCACAGTCACGAGCAGCCGTGCAGGGCCGCGCACCAACCCATGAAACCCCCGTGCAAAGCCCTGCACAGCCCTGTCTGCCCACGGAAACCTCAGCACAGCCGTGAATAACCACAAACCCCCCGTGAGGCCGGGCACAGCCGGGCACAGCTGCAAACGCCCCCGTGAAACCGGGCACAGCCGTGTGTGCCACCCTGAACACCCACAAACACCCCTGGAACCCCCCGTGAGACCGGGCACAGCTGGGCACGGCTGCAAACACCCCGTACAGCTGTGCCCAGCTGTGCCAGCCACCCACAACACCCCTGGAACCCCCCGCGAGGCCGGGCACGGCCGGGCACAGCCGGGCACAGCCGAGGGCGGGCCGTGAACTCCCCTGTAAAGTTGGGCACAGCCATGTATGGCCATGAACGCCCCGTGCACAGGCGTGCCAAGCCTGGCACGGCCACGGGCACTGGCCTGGGGCCGGGCACTGCTGTGTGGGGCTGGGCACTCCTCTGTAGGGCCGTTCACTCCTCTATGGGGCTGGGCACACCCGTGTAGGGCTGTGTACTGCTATATGGGGCCGTTCACTCCTCTATGGGGCTGGGCAGTCCCCCATGGGGCCGGGCACTCCCTTGTA
Organism: Calcarius lapponicus; assembly: GCA_039654755.1. Classification (NCBI taxonomy): domain Eukaryota; kingdom Metazoa; phylum Chordata; class Aves; order Passeriformes; family Fringillidae; genus Calcarius; species Calcarius lapponicus. The sequence continues at coordinate 82,755 of JBBFKN010000160.1, forward strand.
GGGCCGGGCACTCCCCCATGGGGCTCTGTACTCCTATATGGGGCCGGGCACTCCCCTGCAGGGCTGTGCACTCCTGTATGGGGCTGTGCCCTCCTCTCTGGGGCCGGGCACTCCCTTGTGGGGCTGTGTACTGCTCTATGGGGCTCTGCACTCCTCTATGGGGCCGTTCACTCCTCTATGGGGCCGGGCACACCCTTGTAGGGCTGGGCAATCCTATATGGGGCTCTGTACTCCTATATGGGGCTCTGTACTCCTATATGGGGCCGTTCACTCCCCTGTAGGGCTGTGCACTCCTCTCTGGGGCCGTTCACTCCTCTATGGGGCCGGGCACACCCTTGTAGGGGTGGGCACACCCCAGTGGGGCCGGGCACTCCCCTGTAGGGCTCCGCACTCCTCTCTAGGGCCACTCACCGCCCCAGCGGGGCCGCACAGCGCCCCACGCCCGCCCCGCCGCCCCGCCCGGCACTCACTGCGCCCCTTCGCCTTGATCTCCTGGATGATGAAGGAGAAGTTGCCGCCGTCTCGGAACACCACGTCCATGACCGTGAGGTTGCGCAGGGTGGGCAGCTGCACGTACAGACCCTCGGCGGCGAAGTAGTAGGGCCGGTCCCCCGCCGTCTCGTCCCAGTAGACCAGCAGCGCCCGCCGCGTCCAGTTGAAGCGCCGGTGCAGCTGCACTCCCAGTTCGCCCAGTTTGCGGTGGCTGGGACCGGCCCGGGTGGTCAGACGGAACTCCTCGCTCTTGTCGTCGAAGCCGTGAGCCTCGGCGCCCGCCGTGACCAGCGGCAGCTGCCAGTGCCCGGTGAACCGGGCCACGGGAGCGGCCGCGTAGACGCAGCCCGGCCCGAGGAAGGCGGCGGGGCGGTGGGCGAGCCACAGGTCCACGGCCACGAGCGGCGCGGCCATTTCGGAGCAGACCCCGTGGCGATCCTCGCTGTCGCCGAGCACCCAGCGCAGTGGCGATCCTCGCTGTCGCCGAGCACCCAGCGCAGGGCGAAGCCGGGCAGGAGATCCCGCCGGGAATTCACGGCGGCCGCGGCCAGGCTGACGGCGGGACCCACGCGCGGCCAAGCCCACGGGTAGGTGAGGTTGCGGCGGGGCAGCACCACGGCGAGGGTCAGCGGGGCCGCCGCGGCCGCCACCGGGAGCGGGGCCAGCAGCGGGGCCAGCAGCGGGGCCAGCACGGCCAGCATCGCCCACGGAGCGAGAGTGGCGTCCGCGCCCCCCCCGCGGCGGGGCTGAGCCCTGGCTCGCCGCCCCCACCGGTGACACAAAGGGCCGTTATCATTAACTCCTTCCTGCCCGCTGCCCCCCCGCGCCCGCCCCTTCCACGCCGCTCCAGCCGGGATGGGCGCCGGGCGCGGGCGGGTGGGGACGGTGCCACCCGTGGGGCGGTGGGACGGGAGGGGCGTGTCGGGATCTGGCCCCCTCCGGCCTCGGCGGTCGCCACCGCCCAGGTCACGCGTGGGGCGCTGAGACCCGAGAAGCTCGTTAGGGTGCGGGGACACCGCGACCCGCGGAGCCCACGCTGTCCCCACGCTGCTCCGCAGACTTCGCGCGGCCTTGGGGGACCCGGGGGGGTCGGGCACCTCTGGCGCCCCCAACCTCGGGGGGGAGGTTCTGCCCCTCGGAGGGGTCGCGGCAGCCCCACGGCAGTGGGGGGGTGACTCTGGCGGTGCCGCTCGGGGGCTGCGCGGCGCTGGCAGCGCTCGGGGGACACGCGCGGATGGGGACACGCACAGGGGGACGCGCTTGGCTGCGGGGACGCGCGCAACGGTCCGGCCGCGGCGCACCCGCAGCTCCCGGGGGGCGCGGGTGGGGTGACACCCGTGACACCGATAACCCCACGCTGCTGCCGGCTCGCCGCGAGAGACAGGCCTGGGCGAGCATCAGGGAAGCATTAAGAAGCCAACGTAGCAAATAAAAAATGTTAACGAGCGAAGCAAACCTCGCGTGGGGAAGGAAAAAGTCGGGCTAGCAGAGGATGGTTTCGATCCATCGACCTCTGGGTTATGGGCCCAGCACGCTCCCGCTGCGCCACTCTGCTGCCGCGTGCCGCTCCGTGCCGCGCGCCTTATCCCCGCGGCGCGCGCGCTCCATTCATGGACTCCGCGCCCCCTCCAGCGGCCGCCCCGGCGCGCGCCGCCATTGGCCGCCTCCCGCTCTGTTTGACGCGCCGCTCCACCAATGGTTGCTGGAGAAGCGCCCGCCAGGGGCGGGATGAGGGAGAGCGGCGGCCAATGAGCGGACGGGTTTGCTGCGGGGTCTGCGAGCGGCGTTTCATTGTCGGAACGGCGGCGGCGGCGGCGGCGACATGAGGTGGGGACCGGGGGGACACCGGGGGGACACCGGGACCGAGATCGGGGGGATACCGGATTAGGGGGGAAAGGGGGAAGCGGAGGGAGAGCCGGGACCGGGGGGATCACGGGGACCGTGGGGGGACGGGCACCGGGGGCCGCCGGAGCGGGGGCGGGCTGGGGAACGGGAAGAGAACGGCGGGAGCGAGGCGAACAACCGGGGATGGGGAGAGCAGGACCGGGACCTGGGGTGGGGGGACCGGGAGGGGACCGGGGGAAGGGACCGGGGAGCACCGGGAGGGGACCGGGGAGGAACCGGGGAGGAACCGGGGAGCACCGGGACGGGGGAAGCGGTCCCGGGGCTCGGAGCCCCGCCTCAGCGCCGCTCCCGTTCTCTCCCCGCAGGGGCGATCGAGGCCGCGGCCGCGGCGGCCGCTTCGGTTCCAGGCGAGTCCCGGGACGGCTCCGGTGCCGCTGCAGGACCGGGCCGGTCCCCGCGTGTCGCGACAGAGGGGCGGGGCGGGAGGGGGGTCCCGGGGCTCCGGGAGTGATTTTGGGGTTTTTTATCCCCTGTAGGTTCCGGCCCTTTGTGCCCCCACATCCCCTTCGACTTCTATGTCGTGAGTAACCCCCGGATTTACCGGGAATGTACCGGGATTTTTCCAGGGTTTACCGGGATTTTTCCGGGATTTTTCCACGGTTAACGATCCCCTGAACCCCTGGTTTGCGGGGTTTGGGTTGAACGGAATAAATCCCCTAAAAATGCTGTGGTTTGGTTAAAAAAAAACCAGATTTAGAGGCTTTTTGTGTTGTTGGAAATGGGGAAATGGGAGGAAGAATGGCAGAAGTCGCTCCGGGATTGGGGATTTTAACAGGCAAAATTTGGGGTTGTAAGAGGTAAAATTTGGGATTGTGACAGATAAAATTTGGGATTTTAACAGGTAAATTTATTCCCTGAGTTTCTGCCCTGTGGACAGATCACCCCAAGGCCTGCAGACAACGGGGATTTAACGAGTTAATTTAAGAAATTCTTTATTAAACTGAAGAAATTCTTTATGAACGGAATGAAGCGCTGTCTGCTGGGCCGGCAGGGTGGGTTCCAGGAGGGAACTGTGTCCTGTTGCAGTGTGAGATGGCTTTTCCCCGAGTCAAGCCCGCGGCAGATGAGACGGCGTTCAGCGAGGCGCTGCTCAAGAGGAACCAGGACCTGGCTCCCCACCGCTGCCGAGCAGGTGCCCCAAATCCCCAAAATCCCCCCAAATCCTCCGCATCTGGGGCTGGGGGATCCAAACTTCTTCAGGAATGGCCTAAAAACAAATTATTGAATTTCTGGAGGAGATTTGTGGGGAATAAAATGGATTTTGTGCTCTGTCAGTGTAATTTTGTTCTGGGTAATTTCCTTTCCAGGCTTCCATCCTGTCCCTGGTGACCAAGATCAACAACGTCATCGACAATTTAATTGTGGCACCGGGAACGTTCGAGGTGGTGAGTGCAGGGACTGGGAAAGAAGGTCCAGAGTGGTGGGACTGGGAAATGCTCCTGGCCCAGGGCGGGTTAAGGCTCAGTGCTGAGCCCCAAATGTGGATTGTGGGTTGAATTCCTGGGATTTTGGGTTTTTCCACCAGCAAATCAAAGAGGTTCACCAGGTGGGCTCCTACAGGGTGGGTTAAGGCTCAATGCTGAGCCCCAAATGCAGGATATGGGTCGAATTCCTGGGGTTTTGGGTTTTTCCACCAGCAAATTGAGGAGGTTGTCCAGGTGGGCTCTTAGAAGAACCCAGGCTGGGTTAAGGCTCAGTGCTGAGCCCCCAAATGTGGATTGTGGGTTGAATTTTTGGGATTTTGAGTTTTCCGCCCCCTAAACGTGGCTTGTATGTTGAATTCCTGGGATTTTGGGTTGTTTTTCCACCAGCAAATCGAGGAGGTTCTCCAGGTGGGCTCCTCCAAGAGCCCAGAGTGGGTTAAGGCTCAATGCTGAGCCCCTAAATGCAGAATGTGGGTTGAATTCCTGGGATTTTGGGTTTTTCCACCAGCAAATCGAGGAGGTTCTCCAGGTGGGCTCCTCCAAGAACCCAGAGTGGGTTAAGGCTCAATGTTGAGCCCTCAAATGTGGTTTTTGGGTTGAATTTTTGGGATTTTGGGTTGTTTTTCCACCAGCAAATCGAGGAGGTTCGCCAGGTGGGCTCCTACAAGAAGGGCACGATGACGACGGGGCACAACGTGGCAGACCTGGTGGTGATCCTGAAGATCCTGCCCACCTGTGAGTGCCACCTGGGCGGGATCACAGCCACCTCTGGTGCCAGGCCCTGCTCTGACCCTTCTCCTCCTCCTTCTCCTTCTCCTTTCTCCCAGTGGAAGCCGTGGCAGCCTTGGGGAACAAGGTGGTGGAGAGCCTGAGAGCGCAGGACCCCAGCGAAGGTGAGGCCGTGTCGCCCTGATTTTTTACGATTTCTTAAACATTTTTTAAATATTTTTTTAAATATTTTTTAAGACTTTTAAGCCTCTGATGTTTCCATTCGTGTAACAAAGTTTCTCGCACGCTTTTCTGTGAATAACTCATCGTTTTGCATTCCTTTATGGAAGAGGAGGAATTCGATGGGCTGTTGGTGTGTCCAGTGTCATTGGAGAGGTGGCACTGTCGCCCTCCAGTCCGCTGGCACTTTTGGAAAACTAGAAATATTTTGGGATTGTAACAGGTAAAACTTGGGATTGTAAAGGATAAGATTTGGGATTGTAACAGGTAAATTTTGGGTTGTGACAGGTGAAATTTGGGATTGTAACAGGTAAATTTTGGGGTTGTGACAGGTGAAATTTGGGATTGTAAGAGGTAAAATTTTGTAAGAGGTAAATGTTGGGATTATAATACGTAAATTTTGAGATTGTAACAGGTAAAGTTTGGGATTCTGACAGATAAAATTTGGGATTGTGACAGGCAAAATTTGGGATTGTAAGGGGTAAAATTTGGGATTCTGACAGATAAAGTTCGGGATTGTGACAGGTAAAATTTGGGATTGTAGCAGGTAAATGTTGGGATTGTAAGAAGTAAGATTTGGCATTGTGACAGACAAAATTTGGCATTGTGACAGGTAAATTTTGGCATCAGAATTTATTTTCTGGAGTCAGAAATTAAACTTCCCTTTTTCCTTCACCTCCAGAGCAGCGGCGTGCGCTCGCGTTGCTCCGTGTCCTGCGCGAGCGCTCAGGGCTGTGATCCGTGGAGATTCCTGCTCCCTCCAGACACAATTCCTGCTTTTCCCCCGCAGTCCCTGACCATGCTGACCAACGAGACCGGCTTGAGATCAGCTCGGCCGACGCCACGGTGAAGATCCTGATCACCACGGTGCCGCCCAACCTGCGCAAGCTGGACCCGGAGCTGCACCGTGAGTGGCCCGGCCCCCGCGCCCTGCCCGGAGCGCCCCCGGTGCCAGGGGGGGCACCGGGAGAACCGGGAATTTCTGCTCCTTGCAGTGGACATCAAGGTGCTGCAGAGCGCCCTGGCCGCCATCCGGCACGCGCGGTGGTTCGAGGAGAACGCCTCGCAGTCCACGTGAGTGTTCCAGATCCTCAATCTGGATACAGATCCTCAGTTTGGGTCTGAATCCTCCTTCTGGGTCTGAATCCTCAGTCTGGGTCCAGATCTTCAGTCTGGGTCTGAATCCCTCCTTCTGGGTCTGAATCCTCAGTCTGGGTCCAGATCTTCATTCTGGGTCTGAATCCTCCTTCTGGGTCCAGATCTTCAGTCTGGGTCTGACTCCTCAGTCTGGTCCAGATCTTCAGTCTGGGTCCAGATCCTCAGTCTGGGTCCAGATGTTAGTGCTGAGTCCAGATCCTCAATCTGGGTCTGAATCCTCAACCTGGATCCAGAATCTCAATCTGGGTCCAGATGTTAGTTCTGAGTCCACATCCTCCTTCTGGATCCAAATCCTGGTTCTAGATTCTAATCCTTGTTTTGGATCCTAGTCCCTTGTTCTGGGTCCAGATCATCCTTCTGGATCCTAATCCTGGTTCTAGATCCTTATCCTGTTCTGGGTCCAGACTTCTCCTTCTGAATCCAAAATCTTCCTTTTGGATCCAGATCCTCCTTCTGGATCCTAATCCTGGTTCTGGATCCACATCCTCCTTTTTGATCCTAATCCTAGTTCTAGATCCTAATCCTGGATCCAAATGCTGATTCTGGGTCCAGATCCTCCTCCTGGATACAAAACTCTCCTGGGTCCAGATTTCCTTCTGGATTTAAATCCTCATTCTGGCTCCAGATCCCCCTTCTGGGTTCCAATCCCCCATTCCCAAGCACACAGAGCACAGTCCTGGTGTGGGCCTAGCCTGCTCCTGCCTCTGCTCCAGGGTGAAGGTTCTGATCCGGCCTGCTCAAGGACCTGAGGATTCGCTTCCCCGGCTTCGAGCCGCTCACGCCCCTGGATCCTGGACCTGCTGGTGGGCTCATGGATGTGGTGCTGATCCTGATCCTGGGGAGCTGGGGTTCTTGTCCCAGGCTGGGAATCTTCTCATTCCTGCTCCTCTCCTCTGCAGGGGCACTACGCCGTGATGAACAACCCCCACCCGGCAGCCCCTGGCCCCTCAACATCGCCTACAGGTCCGTGGTGGTTCCATCCTGGAATTCCCCTTGTGGGATAAAAGCATTTTTCCTGACAAAACCATTGGAATCTCATGGGAGATAAACCCAGTTCCTCCAGCTGGGATTTCCTGCTGGTGTTTTCCATTTGTATTTCCATTTTTCCTGATAAAACCATTGGAATCTCACTGGCTGACTGGGAGAACCCAGCTGGGATTTCCTGGCTGTGTTTTCCATTTGTGGCTCCATTTTCCTGACAAAACCATTGGAATCTCACTGGCTGACTGGGAAATAAACCCAGCTGGGATTTCCTGCTGGTCTTTTCCATTTGTATTTCCATTTTTTCCTGACAAAACCACTGGAATCTCACTGGCTGACTGGGGAGATAAATCCAACTGGGATTTCCTGGCAATGTTTTCCATTTGTGGTTCCATTTTTCCTGACAAAACCACTGGAATCTCACAGGCTGACCAGGAGATAAATCCAGCTGGGATTTCCTGGTGGCGTTTTCCCCTTTTCCTGATAAAACCCTTGGAATCTCATGGGCTGACTGGGAGATAACCCAGTTCCTCCAGCTGGGATTTCCTGCTGGTCTTTTCCATTTGTATTTCCATTTTTCCTGACAAAACCATTGGAATCTCACGGGCTGACTGGGAAATAAACCCAGCTGGGATTTCCTGGTGGTCTTTTCCATTTGTACTTCCATTTTTCCTGACAAAACCACTGGAATCTCACAGCTGACCAGGAGATAAATCCAGCTGGGATTTCCTGGTGGTGCTTTCCCTTTTTGTGATAAAAACCCCTTGGAATCTCATGGGCTGACCGGGAGATAAACCCAGTTGGGGATTTCCCGGCGGCGTTTTCCATTTGTGGCTCCATTTTCCTGACAAAACCATTGGAACCTCATGGGAGATAAACCCAGTTCCTCCATCTGGGGTTTCCTGGTGCAGTTTTTTGCTGGAAGGGATCCATTTCTAACCCCAGATTTTCCCCGGTGCAGGCGCTGCCTCCAGATCCTGGCGGCCGGGCTCTTCCTGCCCGGCTCCGTGGGCATCACGGATCCGTGCGAGAGCGGCAACTTCCGCGTGCACACGGTGATGACGCTGAGCAGCAGGTGAGGAGGGGTCCCCAAAAGGACAGGGGACTCTCCTGGGGGTCCCTGTCCCCACACTGACCCCTCCCCACCGGCAGGACATGGTGTGCTACACCGCCCAGACCCTGGTGCGCATCCTGTCCCACGGAGGATACCGGAAAATCCTGGGGCAGGAGGGGGGACGCCAGCTGTGAGTGGGGTTTGGGGGGCGTCAGGGTGGGCACGGGGCTGGTGTCCCCTCCAGGAGGTGCCCAGTGTCACCTCCTGGGGCAGACCTGGCCTCCGAGATGTCCACGTGGGACGGGGGTGATCGTGACGCCGTCGGAGAAGGCGTACGAGAAACCCCCGGAGAAGAAGGAAGGGGAGGAAGAGGAGGAGAACCAGGAGGAGCCGGCGGCGGGCGAGGAAGAGGAGAGCATGGAGACACAGGAGTGACACCTGTGCCAGGTGAGGGGACACCGGCGCCGTGTCCCTGTGCCCTGTCCCTGTTTTGTACGTTGCACATTAAAGCGTCCCCCCCCTTTCCAGCGTGTCCTGCTTGTTCACATCCGTGGGGGACGGGTGGGATCGAGGCACTGGAGCAGCAGCAGAAGGATCCAGAACTTGAAGGAGCCACCTGGGGCTGCCCAGACCCCACTTGGGGCAGCCCAAACCCCACCTGAGCCTCCTAAATTCCACCTGGAGGTGTCCAAATCCAACCTGGGGCAGCCCAGACCCCATTTGTGCCTCCCAAATCCCACCTGAGCCTCCAGATTCCACCTGGAGGTGTCCAAATCCAACCTGGGGCAGCCCAGACCCCATTTGTGCCTCCCAAATCCCACGTGAGCCTCCCAAATTCCACTGGAGCTGTCCAAATCCAACCTGGGGGTGTCCAGACCCCATTTGTGCCTCCCAAATCCCACCTGGAGGTGCCCAAATCCAACCTAGAGGTGCCCAAATCCAACCTGGAAGTGCCCAAACCCCACCGGGGCTTCCAAAAATTCCACCTGGGGTGTTCCAAATCCAACCTTGGGGGTGTCCAGAACCCCACTTGAGGCAGCCCAAACCCCACCTGAGCCTCCCAAATTCCACCTGGGGCAGCCCAGACCCCACCTGGGCTTCCAAAATTTCACCAAATCCAACTTGGAGCTGCCCAGACCCCCCTGGCAGCAGCTCTGTTGTCCCCAAGGCCCCTCAGGGACGCGGGAGCACCGTCACAAACTCTCGGTCGCTTTTATTCCAGCGCCCCCAAATCTGGGACTGTGGCTCGGAGTGTCCCAGGTCCCTCAGCTGCAGGTGGTGGGGGGACACCCCCCTCAATTCCTGAGCTGGGACAAACAGGAATTCCTGCTCCATGCCCTGCTTGGTCACCTGCTCTCCTGGACGCTCCTTGGTCACTTGCCCTGGTAGCCCCCAGCCTCCAGCATGGCTCTCCTCCTCACCGTCTCCTTGGCCACGCTGTGGTTCAGCCTCCTCAGCCGCTCCTGGGTGTGACAAAAATGACAAAAATCAGCACCTCGGGGGTCTCTGAGACCCCCCCGTGTCCCTGTCCCCCCCTGACCTGGGCGTTCTGCAGGATGTTGTTGACCAGCACCACGCGGCGCCGGGCGTTCAGCAGCTTCTTCACGTAGGGGTCCAGGTCCAGCGCCACTTTCTGGTCCTCGTTGATGCGGCAGAGCTCTGGGGAGGGGTCTGGGTGAGCCCCCCGTGCCCCCCTCACGTTGATGGGGGGACAGGTGACCCCCCCCAGGGCTCGGCTCAACCTGTGGCCAGGCTGTCGATGTGCTCCCGCAGCTCCACCTGGCTCTCCCTGGGCAAGGGGATGGGGAAAAAGCTGCGTTTGCACCCCGAATCCAGCTCCGTTCCCCCACCCCAAAAATGGCACCAACCTCAAGAATTGCCCACCTCATACACCCCCAAATTCACCCTCACGTACCCCTACAGCCCCAGAACTCGCCCTCAGGTACCCCCAAATCCCTTCAGCCCCAAAACTCGCCCTCACGTACCCCAAAAGCCCTTCCGCCCCAAAACTCGCCCTCACGTACTCCCAAATCCCTTCAGCCCCACAGAACTGCCCTCCCCGGCTCTCCCTGCCCCTCAGCCCTGCAGCCCGGCCCGCCCCGCTCCCGGCCCGTCCTGCCCCGCTGCCTGCCGCTCTCCGCCGCCGCTCTCGGTGCCCGGACCTGACGCTGTGGACGTGGCGGTCGAGCTGTCGCACGGCGGGCCGCAGGAACTGCAGCAGCCCCTCAGCAAAGAGCTCCCGAGCGCCGGGGCCGCTCCCCGCCGCCATCTTAGCCCGCGGGGGCTGCCGGGAAACCGAGTCCGGGAGGAGGGGGAGCGGCCACTTCCGGTGCGCGCCGCGGGGGCTGACGGGAAACCGAGTCCGAAGGGAGAGCGGCCACTTCCGGTGCGCGCCGCGGGGGCTGGTGGGAAATGTAGTCCCAAGGGCACAGCTGTACTCACATCTGGAAGCGCATCTGGAGGCGCGACTGCACTGCTGAGCGTCCGTCAAAGGCGCTGCCACAGCCAGGCCACAGATTGCAACCCCACCCATTAAATAATGGTAAAAACAGCACAGTGTTGGTCCTTTCACCTCGTTTTTAAATTGGTTTTTGGTTTATTTTCATACAAAAGTTAAAGCAGGAGGTGGAAATCAGCACCGAGGGCTGCACTACACCCAGACCACAAGCCCTGACCCCAAGCCATTAGATATCTGTTAAACCAACACGTTTTTGGTCATTTCGCTTCATATTTTGCCATTTCGCACATTTTTCCCCCTTGTTTTGGCCGTTCCTCCCAGGATTCAGGCGATGTGCGTCGGGCAGGGCGTGCAGGACGTGGTCCAGCAGCTGCAGGGCGCGGTGCAGGTGCACCTCGATCCAGCAGGGCGTGCAGGTGATGCTGGCCCGGGGGTAGTCGGGCCCCCAGCCCTTAACGAAGCTCAGCCCTAACGAGGCACAGGCGCCGCAGGTCATCCACGCCGAGCCCCGCGGCCACCGACAGCCCTGGGGGGGATACAGGGGTCCCAGCCCGTCCTGGGGTCACTCACGGGTGGTGGGGGGGTCAGCACGGGGGGTCCCAGCCTGCTCTGGGTGGTGGGACAGCCCCTGGGGGGGGTCACCATGGGGTCCTGTCCCCACTGTGGTCACTCACAGATGCTGGGACAGCCTCGGGGAGTTCATTACAGGGGTCCCAGCCCACCCTGGGGTCACTCAGGAGTGGTGGGACAGCCCCAGGGGCATCAGCATGGGGGTCTCAAACCTGCCCTGGCTGGTGGGACAGCCCTGGGGGGGGTCAGCATGGGCGTCCCAGCTTGTCCTGGGGTCACTCAGGGGTGGTGGGACAGTCTTGGGGGGTTCATTACAGGGGTCCCAGCCCGTCCTGGGGTCACTCAGGGGTGGTGGGACAGCCTTGGGGGGTCAGTACGGGGATCCCAGCTTGTCCTGGGGTCACTCACAGATGGTGGGGGGGTCAGTACGGGGGGTCCCAGCCCACACAGCCCTGGGGGGTTCAACACGGGGATCCTGCCCTCGCTGTGGTCACTCTGAGATGATGGGACAGCCCCGGGGGGGGTCACCACGGGCTCCTGCCCCACTCTGGGGTCACTCACCGATGGTGGGGGGGGTCACCACGGGGTCTCAGCCCCCCCGGGGTCACTCACCGATGGTGGGGGGGTCACCACGGGGTCTCAGCCCCCCCGGGGTCACTCACTGATGGTGGGGGGGTCACCACGGGGTCTCAGCCCCCCCGGGGTCACTCACCGATGGTGGGGGGGTCACCACGGGGTCCCAGCCCACCCTGGGGTCACTCACCGATGGTGGGGGGGTCACCACGGGGTCTCAGCCCCCCCGGGGTCACTCACCGATGGTGGGGGGGTCACCACGGGGTCTCAGCCCCCCCGGGGTCACTCACCGATGGCCGGGGCGATGCCCCCCACGGAGCCAGCCCCGGGGATGGTCCCGGCCACGGCGGCCGCCTGGGCAGTGGCCGCAGCCTGGGCAGTGGCCGCCTGCTGCTGCATCTGCCGGTGGCACTGGCGCAGGTCAAACACCTGCAGGACACCGGGGGCACACACAGGGTTTAGCAAAAATCCTTTCCTTTCTTTTCCTATTATATCATGTAATTATTTCTAATTAATAACTAATCACAATCCAGCTGTGCAGACTGTCTCAGTCAATCACAAACCTTTATCATCATTGCTTTTCTATTCTTAACTAACCTTCTAATAAAATCCTTTCTCCTATTCTTTTAGTAGGATTTCAATATAATAATATATAAAATATATAAATAAATTATATATTTATAAAATATATACTCATTTATAAATATATATTTAATATAATATAGAAATAAATATATAAATTATATTATTATATATATTATCACATATATATTTCTAAGTAAATATATATTCGATGTAACATATAAATAAATGTATACTATATATTATCTAGTATATTATAAATTTATCAAATATATATTTATTTATTTATAAAAATGTGGTTTGATTATGGATCAAACCTTCTAAAACATAAAACCAACATTCTCACACCCTCAAACCCCTACAAACACCACCACACAGGGGGGACCCCTGCGCAGGGCACCTCTGGGGTTGGGGGTGTCCCTCCATCCCGGGCGTCCTTCCAGCGCCCAGAACCCCCGAAAATCGGGCCCAGACCCCCCCAGACCCCCCCCAGATCCCCCGACCTTGATGTGCGCTCCGGGGTACACCTTGTGCACGGCGTCCCCGGGGGCCCGGCCCGCCTCCCGGTCCAGGTAGAAGCTCTGCACGAACACGGCGTGCTCGCTGCGGCAGCGCATCCACACGTCGCCCTCTCCTCGCCGCTCCAGCTGCACCCCCTTGCCGATGTGCAGCCTGGCCAGAGCATCAGCACGGACCCCCGAGCCCCCCCGGGACCCCCGAGCACCCCCGGGACCCCCACCCCGTGTTCCACTCCCCCAGGCCCCAGGTTCTCCCTCTTTTGCCCTGATTATCCCACATTTTCCCCTCCCACCCCGTTATTCCCACCCCGTTCTGCCCCAGTTATCCCTCCTGGCTCCCTCTTTTCCCCATCACTCTCATCTTCCCCCTTTCTGCTGATTTTTCCCTTTTCCTCCTTCTGCCCTAACTATCCCCCCCATTTCCTCCATATTCCCGTTCTCCCCCAAATCCCCCCCACCCTGGTTATCCCCCTTTTGCCCCCCCATCCTTCACCCCCACGGCCCCTGTGACCCCCCTGCCCCATTCCCAACCTGATTCCCCCCATTACTCCCCAATGCCCCCCCCAACTCTCTGGTGCCCCCCCTGAGCCCTCCATGCCCTCTGACCCCCCATGCCCCCCTGTGCCCCCAGTGCCTTCCGTGCCCCTTCATTCTCAGGTGCTCCCCACACCCTCTGACCCACCATGCCCCCCTGACCCCCCTCACCTCTCATGCCCCCAGTGCCCTCCATGCCCCCCTGTGCCCCCCTTGCTCACTCAGCCTCCCTGACCCCCATCTCCCCCACGCCCCCCTCACCACCTGTGCCCCCCATTCCCCCCATGACCCCTCAGTCCCCATGACCCCTCACTCCCCATGTCCCCCATGCCCCCCGTGTCTCCTCACCCTCCTCACCCCCTATACCCCTCTAACCTTCTGTGCCCCCCGACCCACTATGTCCCCCATGCCCCCCCTGTGCCCCCCATGCCTTCTACGCCCCCCACACTCCCCCGACCCCCCATCTCCCCCGTGCCCCCCTGCCCCTCCGTTCCCCCATGCCCCCCCATCTCCCTACCCCGCATCACCGCCCATTCCCCCCCATTCCCCACGACCCCCCATGCCCCCCGTGCCCCCCTGTGCCCCCCGTGCCCCCCGTGCCCACCGTGCCCTCTCGCTGGCAGCGCAGCGCTGCACGTTGGAGAGCTGCCCCAGGCAGAAGCGGGCCCCCCCCGAGGGGTCCACGTATCCGTCCACCACCACCGAGGGGCAGCTCGAGGGCACCTTGAAGGTCTCCCCCACCTGCACGTCCTGGCTCGAAGTAGGCGATGGAGCACCAGAACTCCGGGCCTGCCGCGGGGGGAAAGCGGGGATGGCAGGGGGGGTCACGGCACCCGTGGGTGCTCAGGAGGGCGGGGGGGCACTCACCAGGGTGGGTGGACACGGGGGGCTGGAGCATGGGGGGGCCCTGGGAGGGTAGAGAGGGGGTCAGCACCTTGAAGATCCCCCCCAGGTCCTCACCCGGTGCCCCCCCAGACCTACAGCAGTGGTTGGGGTGCTGCTGGGGGTGGCTCTGGCGGCCGGGATGCTGCTGGGGGGGCTGTGACCCCCCCCCAAAGTCGGGCTGTAGATGGTGGCAGGGGTCCAGCTCAGCGGTGAACCTGCAGGGGGACACGGGGGGGACATAAGGAGGGTCCCCCCAAGGGCTTGGGGGGCAGTGGGGCACCCCCCATACTCACCGTGGTGGGGTGGTTTGGGGGGTACCCGTTCTGCGGGGGGGGCTGTGCTGGGGGGCCCTCGGGGTGGCCCAGGGGGTCCTGGGGGGGTCGCTGTAGGGAGACGATGTTGATGTTAAGTTTTAGAAGGTTTGATTTATTATTTTTTATAGAAAACTATTTATATATACTTAAATATATTTATATATTTTATTACATTTTTATATATTTATTATTTTTTGTATCTATTTATATCTATTATTTATATATTTATATAATTTATATATTTATATATAACTATATATTTTTATTTATATATATTTATATATTTTATATATAAATATATTTTATATTTTAATGTAATTTATATATTTATATATTTTAATATATTTATTTATATCTCTATATATTTGTATATCGTGGAGTGGGGGGGCCCAGGGTGACGCCCCCAAACCCTCTCGGGGTGGGGGCTGTGGGGGGGGGTCTCACCTCGGGGCGCCACGGGGAGCGCGGGGTAGCTCCGGGGGGGCACTCGGGGGGGCTCAGGGGGCAGCGCTCCGGTGGGGCCGGGGCGGGGGTCTCGCCCCCCGGCTCCCGACGGGCCGGCAGCTCCATCTGCACCACACAGTCATGGACAAGCTCCTCCTTCAGCGGGGCGCGGGGGGGGCACTGGGGAGGCCGGGGGACACACACCGGAGACCATGGGGGGGCACGGGGACCCGCGGCGGGGGCTGGGCTGGCTCCGGGCCCCGGGCCGGGGTCTCACCTGCGCTCGGGATGCTCAGACCTGCGGGAGAGGGTTGGGCGGGATGAAGCGGCGCTGGTGACCCCCTCCTCGGTCACCCCCCCTTTTTCTTCGGGGGTCCCCTCACCGCTGCCGGGGGTCCCCACGCGCTCGTAATGGTAGGGGTTGACACAGACGCTGTCGCACTTGAGGTCGAAGGCGAACTGGCAGAAGCGGGCGGGTTGAGCTCGTTCTTGTGCAGGTCGGGCCAGCGCCAGAGCCGCGCGTAGATGACGTGGGGGAAACCCTTCCTGCCGGCCACCTGCGGGGAGGGGGACACAGAGGGGACCGAGGGGCTGGGACCCCTCCCCGGGCTGACGACAGTGGGATCCCCCCGGGGTGACAACACCGGGATCCCCCTGGGTGACAATATCGGATCCCCCCGGGTGACAACAACCGATATCCCCCCGGGGTGACAACACCGGGATCCCCTCAGGGTGACAATATCGGGATCCTCCCAAGGGTGACAATATCGGGATCATCCCAAGGGGTGACAATATCGGGATCCCCTCAGGTGACAACAACGGGATCCCCTCAGGGTGACAATATCGGGATCCCCTCAGGGTGACAATATCGGGATCCGCCCAAGGGTGACAATATCGGGATCCTCCCAAGGGTGACAATATCGGGATCCGCCCAAGGGTGACAATATCGGGATCCCCTCAGGGTGACAATATCGGGATCCGCCCAAGGGTGACAATATCGGGATCCCCTCAGGGTGACAATATCGGGATCATCCTGGGGTGACAATATCGGGATCCTCCCAAGGGTGACAATATCGGGATCCTCCCAGGGTGACAATATCGGGATCCCCTCAGGGTGACAAGACCAGGATCCCCCTCAGGGTGACAACACCGGGTCACCTCAGGGTGACAAACACCGGGATCCCCCCTGGGTGACAATATCGGGATCCGCCCAAGGGTGACAATATCGGGATCCTCCCAAGGGTGACAATATCGGGATCCCCCCCGGGGTGACAACACCGAGATCCCCTCAGGGTGACAACAACGGGATCCTCCTGGGGTGACAATATCGGGATCCTCCCAAGGGTGACAACATCGGGGTCCCCCAAGCCCCCACACCGGGATCCCCTCAGGGTGACAATACCAGGATCCTCCTAAGGGTGACAAGACCGGGATCCCACACCAGGATCTCCCCAAGCCCCCCACACCCGGGACCCCCCTCCAGCCCCACCAGCCCGGGGCTGGCGCCAGGCCGGGGTCCCCCCGCGGTTCCAGACACAACAACCGCCCCGTCCCCGCCGCCCCGGCCGCCGGCAGACTCTGACTCACCGGGCAGGGCCGCGGAGGGGAGGGGGCTGCGGGCAGGGCACCCCGGCCCAGCCGCTCCCGCAGGGCCCCCAACGCGCAGGACCCCCCCAACTCGGGGGTGCCTGACCCACGTCCCCCCATCTCGGGGGGGTGTCAGCCCCACCGAGCCCCCGTCCCGCGGTACCTGGAGCCGCCCGTCCAGGGTGCGCTGCACGGTGACACACTGGCCTGGGCTGGGCCCCTCCGGAGGTGACAGCGGCCACCAGCGCGTCCAGCTCGTCCCTCTTCTCCTTCAGCTTCCTCAGCAGGCTCTGGATGGCGCGGCGGGCCGAAGGCCTCGCTGTCCCCTCCCTGCCGGTGGCACAGCAGGCTGTGCACGATGCCGGGGCCGCTGTCGCTGCCCAGGGACATGGCGTGTCCCCGCGGGTCACCCTGCTGCAGGGGACACCGAGCTGCTGGCACCAGGGAGGTGGGTGGCACCGGGAAGGTGACAAAAGCCATGTCACCCCCAAGCCTGGTTTCTCCGCTCCCTGGTGATGGCACCACCTGAGTGCCAGTTTTGTCCCCAGCGGGTCACCCCTGCTGCAGGGGACACCGAGCCGCTGGCACCGGGAAGGTGACAAAGCCATGTCACCCAAAGCCTGCGTTCTGCGCTCCCCGGTTAATGGCACGCCCTGAATTGCCAGAGTTTTTCCCCAGCTCGGGGTGAGGTGACCGAGCACAGTTTACAGGGACACTCGGGGTGCCCCCAGGCAGAGCTGGGTGGTGGCATCGGGCTCGGGGACAGCGCTGTGCCCAGCCTGGCACGGAGCAGGGCTGTGTCCGTGCCCGGTGCCACGGGGATGGAGCGGCTCCCGCAGCCGCCGCCGAGGCCAGACTAAACAGAGCGCAGCCTGGCGCCGCTCCTTAACCCCGCTCTGTCTCTCTCTCCCGGCTTCTCCCTTTCCTGCCAGACCCTGCTCACGCCAGAGCCTGGAAAATCCTTGGGATGGCGGCAGACACAACAAACGCCGCTCTCTGCTCCTTATCTGCGACTGCGACGGAGCCTGAGAGTCCTGCCAGCGCTCCCCGCGCGTCCCCAGGCTCCTGCAGGATGCCACCTCGCTATGGGGACACTTCCAGGGATGCTGAGGGACCCCATAGGGTCCCCCCGCCAGGCTCTGGGGTTCATCCCGGGCATCTCATCCCTGCTCCCTGCCCATCCCCTGCCTCATGTTTCGGGGCTAAAAGCAGCGGGAGAGGGGATTTGGGGTCCTGCATCCCAAGGGAAGGCTGGAAGGGTCGGAGCCATCCCCGTCCCGCTCGGGTTTGGGGCAAGCTGGGCTCAGCGCTCACCCCGCACGGCCCTGCCAGAACCCCCGGGCTGATCCCAGTCCCCAAAGCTCGTCCTAGGGGTGTTCCTGGGACACCACGGGAAGGTGACAGGGGACGGCGCAGGGTGACACGCTTCAGGGAGGAGGGGACACATCGGGGACCCTCAGGGGAGCGAGGATGGCTCGGGCTGGACTCACCTGCACCGGCCCCGGCTGCCGTCACTGGCGGCGCGGCTCCCGCCGCATCTCCTCGGCTCACGGCGGTGCTGCCGTGTCTGCAGCCCCCTGCTCTTCCCTCAGCCCCTGCTTTTCCCTCAGCCTCCTGCTTTTCCCTCAGCCCCTGCTTTCCCTCAGCCTCTGCTTTTCCCTCAGCCCCTGCTTTTCCTCAGCCCCTGCTTTTCCCTCAGCCCCTGCTTTTCCCTCAGCCCCTGCTTTTCCCTCAGCCCCCTGCCTTGCCCTTCCCTCAGCCTCTTGTGAGGCCCTGAGCCCCCTGTCCTGCCCTCAGCCCCTCACCTTCCCCTCAGCCCCGTCCTCCTGCCCTCAGCCCTTTCCCTCAGCTTCCCTCGCCTCCTCTGAGCCCTCTCCTCCCGCTCCCAGCTTTCTCCTCCTTCTCTCGGCTCTCTCCTCCTCCTCCTCCTGTCCCCGGTCCCGTTCCCGCTCCCTCGGCCCTTTCCCAACTCCGGCCCTACAATAACAAAAGGAGCGGCCGGAGCGCGTGAGGCGCCGCCGCGCCGCAGCCAATGGCAGCGCCCGTGACAGCCGGGCCTCGCCCCGCCAGCCAATCGCGGCCGCGCTCTCACGGCGCCAGCCCCCCAGACGGGCCCCGCCCCCGGCGCCGCCGGGCCCGGCTCCCACCGGGAGCGCCGCGGGTCCGGCCCCGGTTATACCGCGGGAACGGCCCCGGTTATACCCCGGTTATACCGCGGGAACGCGGCGGGTCCGGCCCCGGTTATACCGCGGGAACGCCGCGGGTCCGGCCCCGGTTATACCGCGGGAATGCCGCGGGTCCCGGCCCCGGTTATACCGCGGGAACGCGGCGGGTCCGGCCCCGCTTATACCGCGGGAATGCCGCGGGTCCGGCCCCGCTTATACCGCGGGAATGCCGCGGGTCCTACCCCGGTTATACCGCGGGAACGCCGCGGGGCCGGCCCTGGTTATATCCCGGTTATACCGCGGGAACGCCGCGGGGCCGGCCCTGGTTATATCCCGGTTATACCGCGGGAACGCCGCGGGTCCGGCCCCGGTTATACCCCGGTTATACCGCGGGAACGCCGCGGATCCGGCCCCGCTTTTACCGCGGGAACGCCGCGGGTCCGGCCCTGGTTATACCCCGGTTATCCCGCGGGTCCCGGCCCCGGTTATACCCCGGTTATACCGCGGGAATTCCGCGGGTCCCGGCCCCGGTTATACCCCGGTTATACCGTGGGAATTCCGCGGGTCCCGGCCCCGGTTATACCCCGGGTCCCGGTCCCGGTTATACCCCGGGTCCCGGTTATACCCCGGTTATACCCCGGGTCCCGGTCCCGGTTATATCCCGGTTATCCCGCGGCTCCCGGCCCCGGTTATACCTCGGTTATCCCATGGGTCCTGGTCCCGGTTATACCCCGGTTATCCCGCGGGTCCGGTCCCGGTTATACCCCGGTTATCCCGCGGGTCCGGCCCCGGTTATACCCCGGGTCCCGGTCCCGGTTATACCCCGGGTCCCGGTCCCGGTTATACCCCGGTTATCCCGCGGGTCCCGGCCCCGGTTATCCCCGGGAACGCCGCACCGGGAGGGAGGCAGCAGCCGGTGGATTCCCGGTGCCCTCCCCTTCCTTCTGCCCTGCGGAGTCAACTCAGGAAAATCCCATTTCCAGAGAAAGCCCCACAGAGAGCTCTGGGAATTCTCTCTCCTTCAGGCGACCAGAAATGCAAAATTCCAAGGGAACAGGGAAACTTAAAGCGTGGGTGATAAAAGCACAGAGCCTTCAGTTAGGAAAATTCATCCTTTTTTTAAAATGATGAATTTTGGAGCCTGTTCTGGAAAAGAGGAATTTCCACTTCACTGTCCTGGCTGAATTTTCTGTGGCTGCCTCTCATTCCTTTAAACAAACACTCGAAGCACACAGAAACTCGGTGCCAAAAGAACTTCAAGCCCCCAAAATCCACTAAACCAGGGAAGTTTTCCACCTGTCCCAACCCCACAGGGATTTTTGGTGCAGGACAAAAAGGATTTGGGAGGAAAAAACCAGCCAAGGTCAGGCTCTCCTGCTGGGAAGGCTGATTTGGCTTCAGGGGAGTTCAACTCAACTCCAGCCATCCCAAAATGTACAAGGGCTGATCCCAAAAATCCAACAAACCATCCCAAAATCTAACTAGTCCCAAAACCCAACAAACCCATCCAAAACCCAATAAACCCATCCCAACAAACCATCCCAAAACCCCACAAACCCATCCCAAAACCCAAAAAACCCATCCCAAAATCCAACAAACCATCCCAAAACCCAACAAACCATCCCAAAATCTAACTAGTCCCAAAACCCAGCAAACCCATCCCAAAACCCAACAAACCCATCCCAAAATCCGACAAACCCATCCCAAAATCCGACAAACCCATCCCAAAACCCAACAAACTCAACCCAAAATCCAACAAACCATCCCAAAAATCCAACAAACCATCCTAAAACCTAACTAGTCCCAAAACCCAACAAACTCATCCTAAAACCCAACAAACCCATCCCAAAACCCAATAAACCATCCCAAAACCCAATAAACCATCCCAAAATGTACAAGGGCTGATCCCAAAAATCCAACAAACCATCCCAAAACCCCACAAACCATCCCAAAATCTAACTAGTCCCAAAACCCAGCAAACCCATCCCAAAATCCAACAAACCATCCCAAAACCCAACAAACCATCCCAAAACCTAACTAGTCCCCAAACCCAACAAACTCATCCTAAAACCCAGCAAATCCATCCCAAAACCCAACAAACCCATCCCAAAATCTGACAAACCGTCCCAAAATCCAACAAACTCATCCCAAAACATGACAAACCCATCCCAAAACATGACAAACTATCTCCAAACCCAACAAACCATCTCCAAACCCAACAAACTTGTCCCAAAATCCAAGAAATTCATCCCAAACCATCCCAAAACCCAACCAGGGAGCTCCAGAAGCCCACAAACACCCGGTCCCCAATCCCCAGGCACATGCCTGCTGCTGCCACCAGCACATTCTCCAGAGCGGCTCCATCCCACCCGCGCTCCCCCAGTGAAAAACCACCAAAAAGCTCCCCGGAAAAGAACAATCCAAAAAAAGTTTAATACAACAGAGAGTATCAAAACATCCAAGAACACAGCAAGTCAGAGCTTCCCCTCGGGGCCGGAGCCCCCCCGGCAGTCCCGGCCCCTCAGTCGGCGGCCTCGGGATCCGTCTGTGCCATGTACGCGTCCAGCTCGGCGTCCAGGTGTCCCTTGGTCTTGGACATGTAGGCGTCCAGCTGGTTGTCCAGCTGCTCCTTGGTGAGGGCGGGCCGTGCCGAGCCTCTGCCGCGGCCCCGGCCTCTGCCGCGCCCGCCGAAGCCGCCCCGGCCGCGCCCGGCCATGCCGCGCCCTGCGGGTGGGAATGGTGATGGGATGTGTCCGTGGATCCAGGGACTGCCCACTCTGGCACTGCCTGCATCCCGGGATTTCCCACACCCCTCAATTTGTCCATT
Source organism: Calcarius lapponicus (assembly GCA_039654755.1). Lineage (NCBI taxonomy): Eukaryota > Metazoa > Chordata > Aves > Passeriformes > Fringillidae > Calcarius > Calcarius lapponicus. The sequence goes on from JBBFKN010000160.1 coordinate 104,174, forward strand.
TTGGGATTTCTCACTCCACCTGGTCACTGCCTGCATCCTGGGATTTCCCACCCCTCACTTTGTCCATTTTGGGGTTTCTCACCCCACCCCATCATTGTCTGCATCCTGGGATTTCTCACCCCATCACTGCCTGCAGCCCAGGATTTCCCATCCCTCCATCCCAGGATTTCCTAACCCTGATTTTATCCATTTTGGGATTTCTCTACCCCACCTGGTCACTGCCTGCATCCTGGGATTTCCCACCTCTCCATCCCGGGATTTCCTACCCCTCATTTCATCCATTTTGGGATTTCTCACCCCACCTCTCACTACCTCCATCCCAGGATTTCCCACCCCATCATTGTCTGCATCCTGGGATTTCACACCCCTCCATCCCAGGATTTCCTACCCCTCATTTTGTCCATTTCGGGATTTCTCACCCCACCTGGTCACTGCCTCCATCCCAGCATTTCCCACCCCTCATTTAATCCATTTTGGGATTTCTCACCCCACCCCATCATTGTCTGCATCCTGGGATTTCCTACCCTTCACTTTGTGCATTTTGGGATTTCTCACCCCACCTGGTCACTGCCTCCATCCCGGGATTTCCCACCCCTCAATTCATCCATTTTGGGATTTCTCTCCTCACCAGTCACTGCCTCAATCCCAGGATTTCCCACCCCATCACTGTCTGCATCCTGGGATTTCCCACCCCTCCATCCTGGGATTTCCCACCCCTCACTGCCTGCATCCTGGGATTTCCCACCCCTCCATCCCAGGATTTCCCACCCCTCACTGCCTGCATCCTGGGATTTCCCATCCTGTTCAGCCCCTCGGGATTCCCAGAGAGATATCTGACTCCTGGATACACTCCCAGCTCCTTCTCATCACTCAGACATTTTCAGAGCCCCTTGAGAATTCCTAATCCCAGTCTAACACCAACACGGTGTTTCTCCTCCCACCCCTGCTGATAAAACAACCAGGTCTTGGATAAAAGCTCTGAATTCCAGGCTGGGGATTCTCATGGCTGCAGGGTCCCAGCTCTCCCAGGACTAACCCTGCCCCTGCCAGGCACTGACCTCTGCCGCCGATGCCGCCCCGGCCCATGGCGCCCCGGCCCAGGCCGCCTCTGCCCGGGCCCCCGCGGCCCCTGATGCCGCCTCTGCGCAGGCCCATCCTGGGGGCGATGCCCCTCCCGCCACGCAGCAGGCCTTGACCTTGGGTGGGAAAGCCAGAAGAACGGGTGTTGAGCTGGGATTTCATGGTTTCCCTCAGAACCTGGGGCCCTCCCATGAAGATTCCCTGCCAGGCGTGTCAGTCGCCTCTCCTTTCCCCACCCTGAGCCCTGCTGAGCTGGCAATCCTGGAATTCCAGGAGGGACATTGGGACATCCGGGTGTCCTTTGTCCCTTGTATTGGTTGGTGGCTCCCTATCCCTTCCCTCCTCCTCTCCCCCAGCAACCACACGGTCTGGGAGCTCTGCTGGAGTTGTTGCTGGATTCAGAATAAAAACTCTGGATCCAAACCCTCCATCAGAACCGACTCCTTTCTGTCACCACCACCTTAAAGCTTCTCTGGCACAGGGAAACCTGAGGAACTTTCCATGGGAGGAAGCTCCATCCCACAACCACCAGAGCTCTGGCATGTCTGGACTTGTCTCCATGTACCCAACTGCAACATCCAGCTGACCAAAAGTGTCTCTGGGGTAAAAACACCACACATCCAGTTAGCCAGATGTGTCTGTGCTGATCCAGCTGGCCAAAAGTGGTTTTGGGGTGAAACATCACACATCCAGCTGGCCAAAAGCATGTCTGGGGTAAAAAAAACCTACATCCAGCTGGCCAAAATTGTCTCTGGGGTGATCCAGCTGGCTAAAAGTGTCTGTGGGGTGAAACACCCACACACCCAGATGGCCAAAAGTGTCTCTGGGGTGATCCAGCTGGACAAAAGTGTCTCTGGGGTGAAACACCACACATCCACCTGGCAAAAAGTGTTTTTGGGGTGAAACACCCACACATCCAGCTGGCCAAAAGTGTCTCTGGGGTGAAACAAACCCCTCAGTTTCCCCTACTTGGTTCAGCCAAGCCAAAGCAATATCGGCAACACCACAGAACAGATTTCAGCGCAGGGGAACGGCGCGTGAGGGGCCGGGGCGATGGCAGCGCACTGACCTCGGAGTGCCACCCCTCCTCGGATGATGGCCCGGGCGCCGCGGCCCCGCAGGGCCCCCCGGGGCAGCCCCCGCTGGGCCAGGGCCAGCCCCCGTTGGCCCAGGGCTCCCCGGGCCAGCGTCCCCGCCGGCCGGCCCAGCCGCGCCTGGATGTTGCTCTTGCCGAGGCGTTGCTTCAAGCTCTTCTGGAAGAGAAGATTTGGGAGGGACAGGAGTCATGCAGCAATCTGGGATTGGGGACGTGAAAAGGCTCCACCGCAGGAAAAGCCAGCACAGCAAGGGTAAAGAGGGAGGGTGGGGTTTTAGGGGATGGCGCTGCCCTGGGACTGTGAGGTGAAGCAGCTCCCGGAGCCCGGGATGAGCCTTTGGTCTGGAAAAACAGAGAGAAGACATCAACAGGCAGCACCCAACACCCCCACCGAGAGCCAGGGAGTGACAATGTGCCACTGATCTGAGAGAAAAAGTGGAAATTTTCTGCCAGTCCCTCCCAGGTATCTCATTTCTGGGATTTTGGAATGATCTGAGTTGGGAGGGATCCACCAGGATCATCCAGGCCAAGTCCTGGCCCTGCACAGACACCCCAAAATCCCACCCTGGGCATCCCTGGGAACAGCTCCTGGAGCTCTGGCAGCCTTGGGAATGTGCCCATTGCCTGGGGAGCCTGGGCAGTGCCCAGCACCCTCTGAGGGCCCTAAAATCCATCCTAAACCTCCCCTGGCACAGCTTCACCCCATTTCCTGGGGAACCTGGGCACTCTCTAGGGGAAGAGCCTTTCCCTAAAATCCACCCTAAACCTCCCCTGGCACAGCTTCATTCCGTTCCCAGGATCCTGTCCCTGTCCCAGGCAGCAGAGATTGGAGCTGCAGATCTCTGAGTCTCCTCTGCTCCAGCTGCACACACCAAGTGCCCTCAGCCACTCCTCCAGACCTTCCTCCATCCTCAACACTTTCCAACATCATTTTTTACAGAATTCCAAAAATCTCCAGGTTGGAAAAGACCTCCCAAACCACTGAGTCCAACCCCCACCTTGTGCCCAGCCCAGGTGCCACATCCAGGCTTTTCCTGGACACCTCCAGGGATGACAACCCCAAAATTCCCTGGGCAGCCCCTGCCAAAGCCTGAGCACCCTTCCCAGGAAATTCCTCCTGGTGTGTCCAAGCCCACCCTCCTGCCAGGGAGCTCCCCACACTCACCCTCCATCCCCTTCCCTTCTCTGGCCTCTTGCTCTTTCCGGAGCCGTTTTTTTCCACCTCCTGCAAGGCTCAAATCTCCTTTCCCCTCACCTGTTTGAGCTTCAGAGCAGCCTGCACAGACGGTCTGTTCTCCATCTGCTGGGCCAGCCGTCTGTTTCGAGCGCTGGCCAGCTGCTGCTGCTGCATGGTGGCCCGGATATTCACCGGCATCGGCTGTTTGTTCTTCAGCATGTTAGTGAAGCTTCAAGGTCGAATAAAACGGGGTTTAATTAAAGCTTAAAACACACAATTATCGGCATTTCACGGTGCTCGAGTGGGGCTCCAGCTCCCATGAACCTTTTTATGCAAAGAGTGGCACTTATGGGATTACGGATCCCTCGCTGGAGAGGCAGGAATGAGGTGGAAGTTTTCAGTGGGAATGAGAAAGCTGGAGGTTAGTGGGTTTAGAGATGGCAGAAGGGGTGACAACCAGCAGGAAGCGGGGATGGTCGTGACAGAGGAGGGGAGAAACAGGACAGCCAAAGCCAAATCAAATCCCAAAAAATCTGGGAGAAGTGTCAAAATTCCACGCTAGGACGCCAGGTTGGAAGGGATCATCTTAAAGCCTTTTCCAACCTTGACTGTACAAAATGCTACCACCCAGAGCATCTCCTGAATTCTACCCAACTGCTCGCCTGAAACGAGGCCACTTGGGAATTTATGTGGTGTTTTAATTTCTCCATCAAAGAGAGGTGGGAAATAAAACTCCTGAGCAGTGCCCCAGCAGCTTCCTGGGAGCTGGTGAGCGAAATCCATCCCATAAAAATGAAATTTACCCCCTAAAAATGAAATCTAACCCCTAAAAATGAAATCCACCTTCTAAAACATGAAATTTACCCCCAAAAAATGAAATTTACCTAGTAGAGATGAAATTTACTCCTTAAAAATGAAATTCACCTCCTAATAATGAAATTCACCCCAGAGAAATGAAATTAACCCCCTAAAAATGAAATCCACCTCCTAAAAGAGAAATTTACCTCCTAAAAATGAAATCCACCCCCTAAAAATGAAATTTACCTCCTAAAAATGAAATCCATCTCCTAGAAATGAAATCCACCCCCTAAGAAGGAAATCCATCCCTTAAAAACGAGGAGTTTGGGCTGCCAGGGGGGGAAGGAGCCAGCAGGGTGTCCCTGAGCTCAGGGGCTGCCCCATGCCAGCGAGTGTAACCCCAAAGCGCTCAGCAGGACAGAGGCACACCCGTTAGTGATCACGGAGGAGCCAGACGTGGAACAACCCAGCGGAATGAGCCACGGGAAGAGCTCGAGGACAGAGAGAGATGGAGGTGAAGCCAAAGCTGGTGCCTCTTACAAGGCCCGGGAGGACCTTCGGGCCGGTTCCGAGGCCGCCGCCGGCCTCTTACAGAGCCCACCCGGGCGGGCGGGACCCTCGGGCGCGGCAGCAGAGCCAAAATACCAATGTCAAAACATGTGGGAGAGACAGGGAGGGTGTGAGGCTGGTCTCTGCTCTTACAATGCATCCCACCGGATTTACGACAACTAAAAGCGCGGAGAAATCCCCTCCGGAATATTTTTTTGGCCCTTTTAACCTTGGGTAAGGCGGGTGTGGAAGGCACCCGCTCGCTGGACGAGGTTAAAAGAGGGCGGAAAAACCACGGTGGGTTTTTGGATTTTTTTTTTTTTTTTGGATAGTGAGAATTAAGTAAAAAAATATAAAAATAAAAATAGATATGATTTCTTAGGAGCTGAAGGTGCCGTTGGCTTCCTCACCGCTCGTTCAGAGACATCTTGGTGGTGCTCTTTAGCACGACCTTCGGTGCTGACTGTGCAGCCATCTTCAGAGAATCTGCAAAAAAGGCCCCAAAAATGAAAATTTAAGACATTCAGCACACATTTATACCATTAAATACCAAAAATCCCTTCTGTTCTGCCTCCATGAGGGGAGGAAATCAAGATTACTGCAGGTTATGTCTAATATATTCGGGTTTTTTTTCAGTGATTTTTATCCCTCTGCCAACATTTTTCAGGTCTAGTTCTGGGATTTTTGATGTTTTTTTAGCCTTCTCCCAGTTTTAATCAATCAGGGAGTTCCTTGATTTCTCCCTTACCAAAAATTCATCTTTTTACAGTGAGTGTTTCAGCAATATGAGGAGGAATAATTTAAAAACCCAGCAGCAAGATGGAAACCAAATGCCATCTTCAGAGCAAAGATGCAAACCACAACCCAAGACATCAAATTAATACAATTATTACATATTTCCATGATTAGACATTAAAAGCCTCTGTTTTGTACGGCGAAAACTAAAAGTGAGACAAGTTATAAATCTTATATTTATGTATTGGTAATGTTTTCTAACCCTCTACCAAGTTTATTACTTTAATTTACCTTTAGTAAATATTGATTGTTCTACAGCGAATACCTTATCGCTTTTTTGAGTCATAACATAAAAATCCAGCTGTAAATAGCACCCAAATGCCTTTAGCACAGTGACACCTCCACATTTCCCATACTGTCAGCATGACTAAGGTGCAAACCCCAATTTTAAGGCCACAGGGAATAAAATTGGGAATAAAAATCCAAGGTGATGCTACAAAAGCACCGTATCCTATAAAAACATCGACGTTTAAATCCCCTCAGGGCAGGGATTTAAATCCCTCCCCCCGCCCAGTGCTGGATGCTACAGAAACACGCTGGGTTCCAACCTCCCAGCTCTGCAGATCGATTTATTAATTTAATTTATAATTAGCAGCAAATTTAACGGGTGGGTGACGACCGGGATGCGCTCACTCTATAATACCCTCAAAAAACCGCTTTATTGAGGGGATTTACACCCAGAAACGGCGACAAGAGAAATTCTTACTCCTTAGATGATTTTAAATGATTTTATTGTAATATAAAGCAGCTTTTTCAATATGAAGTGTTTTTTAAAGCGTTTTTCTTCCTGAGGGGGAAAAAAATCAGCTCGGCCCCCCTCAGGCCCAGCACTGGAGCCCGGTCAGGGGGAAAAGCCCCGACCCTGAGGGGATGAGGGGATATGAGGGGATCATGAGGGGTCCATGAGGGGGATCATGAGGGGGATCATGAGGGGGATCATGAGGGGGCCATGAGGGGACCCCCCGGGCCCTCAGGATCGCCCACCCCCCGCCCCCCCGGCTCTCCGCCCCCGGGCCGCTCACTCACCGAAGCACACGGTCGCCAGGTCTCCGGTGGCTCCGGCGGGCGAGCGGGTGATTGCGGGGCCGGTGTGGGGCCGGCGCGGGGCCGGGGCCGGGGCTGGCGCTGAGCTCCGCCCGCTCCCGCCGCCGCCGCCGCCGCCGCTTCTCCCTCAGCCGCCCGCGACAAAATGGCGCCGGCGCCGCTCCCGCCCCCGCCGAAATGGCGGCCGCGCTCCCGGCCACGCCCCCTGCCGCGCGAGCCCCGCCCCTCGGTGGGCGGTGGTTGGTGGAGCCGCGGAGGGGGCGGGGAAAGGGGCGGGGCTGAGGGGGAGGCGGGAACGGTCTGGCGGGAATTGGGGGTGGAGCCTTGGTGACGTCATAGGGAGCGATGTCGTCATGGAAACGTCATGGAATCGTCATGGAATCGTCATGGAATCGTCATGGAATCGTTACGGAATTGTTATGGAATTGTCATGGAATTGTCATGGAGTCATCAGGGAATTGTCATGGAACCGTCATGGAGCTGTCATGGAATTGTCATGGAATCGTCATGGAATCATCATGGCATCGTCATGGAATCGTCATGGAACCATGGTGCGAAAAATGCCTATTTTATGATTGGCTTTTGGCAAATATTCAAATTAATATTGTATGCGTTACGTCAGAAAGTGATGCTGTATTAATTCTCTTAAGTAGTACGTTAAATACGGTTTTAGGTTACAACCTAATATAATGTTAAAATAGAAACGATGCTTTGTAAGACACTTTTTTTAACGAGAGGACTCGCAGCAGCCACAGGACACCTAAATCTTTCAGAGAAAAAGAATATATTGCTCACTTATCAGGAGAAACAAACTTCTTCCCGCCTCGCTCGGGCAAGAGGACGCTGTTAAGATTATGAGGAAGAAGCTGACACTGACCAGACAGAATCCTGTGTTTGAATGGAATTTATGCATCATGTATGAGCTGTATGAATATGCAACAGGCTGTTGTTTCTAAGGGTTATCCTCTGTTAACATGGGTCCTTTTTCGGGCTTATTTTGCCCAGAAAAAGGTACCTGGACCGTCTGTATTGTCTCGTCTTTTTATTGTCTTGTATTGTCCTAACCCTAGTTGTCCAGATTTTTATTACTCTAATTACAGAACTATTTTTATAACCATCCCAAACCGGGCATGGCGGGCGGGTGATGGCGCTGGCGGCCCTGCTGGAGCCCTTGGCCGCCGTCCCGTCCCGTCCCATTCCCGGGAGATCCCAACCGGTTCCTCCAGCCCCGCGGGCGCCTCCGGAGCCGCCCGCAGCGAGTCCCGGCCTGTTCCCCTCCTCTCTTCCCAAATCCCGGCGATCCCGGTGTCCCGCAGCCCGGCGGGGTCACCCTGCCCCGGGGCGGATCCCGGGGTGGATCCCGGGGGCATCCAAGGGTGAATCCCAGGGTGGATCCCAGAGGGGATCCCAGGGTGAGTCCCAGGGGATCCCAGAGGGGACCCCGGGGTGGATCCTGGGGTGGATCCCAGGGGGGATCCAAGGTTGATCACCGGGTGGATCCCAGGGTGGATCCTGGGGTGGATCCCAGGGTGGATCCCAGGGTGGGTTCTAGGGGGGATCCCATGGGGGATTCTGGGTGGATCCCAGGGTGGATCCAAGGTTGATTACAGGGTGGATCCCAGGGTCGATCCCAGGTGGGTCTCAGGGCTGTGTCCAGGCCCTTGGGGTGACCCAGGGTGGCTTTTCCCCATGACCCCGGGGTGAATCCGAGGGTAGATCCTGAGGTGGATCCCAAGACGGTCTCCAGGCCCTTGGGGTGAGCCGGGGTGGCTTTCTCCCGTAACCCCAGAGTGGATCCCGAGGTAGATTCTGGGGTGGATCCCAGGGTGGATCCCAGGGCTGTCTCCAGGAACTTGGGGTGACCCAGGGTGGCTTTCCCCATGACCCTGGGGTGAATCTGAGGGTGGATCCCAGGATGGATCCCAGGGTGGGTCTCAGGGCTGTCTCCAGGCCCTTGGGGTGACCCAGGGTGGGTTTTCCCCATGACCCCAGGGTGAATCCGAGGGTGGATACTGAGGAGGATCCCAAGATGGTCTCCAGGCCCTTGGGGTGACCCAGGGTGGCTTTCCCCGTGACCCCAGAGAGGATCCCAGGGCAGATCCTGGTGTAGATCCTGGGGCAGATGCCGGGCTGGACCCCAGAGTGGATCCCACCCTGGATCCCAAGGGGAATCCCAGAGTGGATCCCAGGGTGGATCCAGGGCTGTTTTCCAGGCCCTTGGGGTGACCCAGGGTGGCTTTCCCCCATGACCCCAGAGTGGATCCCAGGGAGGGATCCTGGGTGGATCCCAGGGTGGATCCAAGCCCTTGGGCTGACTCAGAGTGGATTTCCCCGTGACCCCATAGTGGGATATCCCCTGGGTGCACTCACGGGGGGGTGGGACAGGAATTCCGAGCGGGAATGAAGGAAGGAGCTCACAACACCCCTGGGGTTGGTGCCTTTATTGTGCAGCTGGATCGCAGTGGGATCCCCTGGCAGTGCTGGGGGGCAGAGGGGGCGAGCTGGGGGGCCGGGAGGGGCTCTGGGTTTTGGGAGCCCACGGGAATGCAGCAGGACGGGGGGGGGGGGGGGTCAGGCGTTCTCCCAGAAGAAAGTGTTGCAGGCCACGGTCAGGGCGGCCACCAGGACCACGAACTCCTGGAAATCCACCTCCCCGTCGCCGTTCTCATCCAGGTCCTGCATGATCTTCTCCACGGCCCCCGCGTCCTTCTGGGTCTGGGGGTTGGCACAGGGTGAGCGCTGGGGCCGGGCAGCTGCTGCTCCCCTGGGAAAGGGGGGAAAAGGAGCCCCCCCAGCCCCCAAACTGGTCCCAGTTACCTCCAGGAAGCATCCCAGCTCGCTCTGCAGCAGCTCCTTGAGCTCCTTCTTGCTCAGCTTGTACTTGTCCCCTTCCTTGCCCGAGTAGTGGTGGAAGACATTGATCAGGGTCTCCATGGCCCCTTCCAGCTGCGATCCCATGGCTGCGGCTGCGGGACCCCCAGCACGTCACCCGCCAGCCCCCCTGTCCCGGGGACACCCCCCGTGCACAGCCCCCCAGTTCCTCAGCCCCCCAGTTCCTCAGCCCCCAAATTCCTGATCCCCTGAATTCCTAATCCCCCCAATTCCTGATCCCCCAAATTCCTGATCCCCCAAATTCCTGATCCCCCAAATTCCTCATCCCCCAAATTCCTGATCCTCCAAATTCCTAATCTCCCAAACTCCTGATCCCCCAATTTCCTAATCCTCCAAATTCGTAATCCTCCAAATTCCTCATCTCCCAAGTTCCTCAGCCCCCAAATTTTTAATCCCCCCAATTCCTGATCCCCCAAATTCCCGATCCTCCAAATTTCCAAATTCCTGATCCCCCAAACTCCTGATACCCCAATTTCCTAATCCTCCAAATTCCTAATCCTCCAAATTCCTCATCTCCCAAGTTCCTCACCCCTCAAATTCCTCATCCCCCCAATTCCTGATCCCTCAAGTTCCTCAGCCCCCGAATTCCTCATCTCCTTAATTCCTGGTCCCCCAAATTCATCATCTCCTAAATTCCTAATCCTCCAAATTCCTCAGCCCCCAAATTCCTGATCCTCCAAATTCCTGATCCCCCAAATTCCTGATCCTCCAAATTCCTCAGCCCCCAAGTTCCCCAGCCCCCAAAATGTCACCCACCCCTGGCTGTGGTCCTGCTGGGCAGGACTGGGGGGTCTGGGGGGATCCCAGGGGGTTCTGGGGGGATCCCAGGGGGTTCTGAAGGCATCCCAGGGGCTGGGCAGGGGGTTCTGGGGGCAGATTTGGGGTGGAACAGAGGCACCTGCGCTCACCTGAGCTCCCCGCGCTCCGAGTGCGCCCGCCCGGCCGGGCTGGGCACGTTAAATAAGCTCCAAGCCCCCTCCCTCCGGGAGGATCCGATACCGGGGCTGGGCAGCCGGGCTGGCACCGCGGCCACCCCCGCGGGGGCCGGGCATGGGGGGCACAGCCCTTGCCACGGCCGCGGGCAGCACCCCCGGAACCCCGGCGGGACAGCATCGCTTGGGGAGGGGTCCCCGTGCCACCCCCCGGCGTCCCTGGTCCCCCCCAGATGTGGAAAATTTGGGGACATCGCGCGGGTTGGGGCGGACACGGGGGGTCCCTGACTGGGGACAACCCCAGGGGACAGCGCGGTGACCCCGCGGTGGCACCGCGGGCATCCCCCGTCTGTCAGCGCCGGGGGCCGCACCCCGGGGCCGGCTCCGCGCTCCCGGTGCCCGGCCCGGATCCGGTGTCCGCGGGAGCCAGCGCGGCCCGGGGGGAGCGCCGGGGGCTATCGGGTGACTCCCGCGCTCTCAAAGGGCTCTTGTCCGCCTCAAAAGGCCCCACAAGCCCCGGCCCGGCGTTGCTGCAGCAACGGCTCGGCCAAGAAACCGGAGCCGAGCTGGCCCCCGGTGGCGCTGATAATGCCCCGGATCCCGTTACGGGCCCGGGCTGGAGCCCCGCAGCCTCCGCGGCTCCGGCATCCCCGGGGAGAGCGGCCCCGAATTCCTGAGAGCCCGAATTCCTCGTGTCCTCAATTCCTAACGCCCCGAATTCCCAATCCCCCAAATTCCTGATCCCCCGAATTCCTCATCTCCTAAATTCCCGATCCCCTGAATTCCTCATCCCCCGAATTCCTCATCCCCCGAATTCCCGATCCCCCGAATTCCTCATCCCCCGAATTCCTCAGCCCCCGAATTCCTGATCCTCCAAATTCCTGATCCCCCAAATTCCCGATCCCCCCAAATTCCTCAGCCCCCGAATTCCTCATGTTCTCAATTCCTAGTGCCCCGAATTCCCAATCCCCCGAATTCCTAATCCCCCAAATTCCTGATCCCCCGAATTCCTCAGCCCCTGAATTCCTCATGTCCTAAACTCCTAATCCCCCGAATTTCCGATCCCCCAAATTCCTGATCCCCCGAATTCCTGATCCCCCAAATTCCTGATCCCCCCGAATTCCTGATCCCCCGAATTCCTGATCCCTCAAATTCCCGATCCCCCGAATTCCTCACCCCCTCTCTGTGACCCCCCCAGGAACTGGGACCCCCCTCAAACAGGAGCAGCATTTTCAGCAGGGCCGGGTGCTGCCGAGCTCTAATTAGGGGTTAATTAACATCCTGCAGCTCCCTCATTTCCTGTCCCCGCCGCTGAGGACGGGCCCTGCCCGGGGACCCCAAACCCGCTGGGGCCAAACCCTGGGAATGGGGAATTTGGGGGGGTCCCGGATGGATCAAGGGGGTCCCCAAACAGAGGAGGGGTCCCAGGTGGGATCAAACCCCCTCCCCACCGCCCTGGGAATGGGGAATTTGGGGGGGTCCCGGATGGATCAAGGGGGTCCCCAAACAGAGGAGGGGTCCCAGGTGGGGTGGGGGTCCCAAAAGGCACCTCGGGACCAGGACACGGCCCCATTGCGGGTGTGGGGCAGGGACGGGGGGGTCCGGGAGGGTCCCAAAATTCCGAGATTTTGGGGGGCACCGGGAGCGGTCAGATCCCAAAATTCCGAGCCTGGGGAGCACCGGAGGGGTCGGATCCCGACATCCCGAGCTTGGAGAGCACCGGCAGGGGCCGGATCCTGACATCCCGAGCTTGGAGAGCACCGGGAGCGGTCAGATCCCAAAATTCCGAGATTTGGGGGGGCACCGGGAGGGGTCGGATCCCAAAATTCCGAGATTTGGGGAAGCACCGGGGGCGGTCGGATCCCAAAATTCCGAGCTTGGGGGACACCGGGGGCGGTCGGATCCCAAAACTCCGAGCTTGGGGGGCAGCGGGAGGGGTCCCGTGGCACTCACTGGCCGTGTCCCCCGTTCCCCCGAGCGGATCCGGGCGGGCAGGATCCCGGGAGAGCCCCGGGAGCGTCACCGGGCTCGTGACAGGGACGGGCACCGGCCAAAAATAGCCCCGAGCCCGGCCCGTGCCAGGCGGGCACAGAGGGGACGGGGACGGCACCGGCACGGACGGAGCGTCCCAGGCGCGTTCCCAGCCCCACAAACCCGCTGGGACCGCGGCGCCGGGGGTGGACCCCAAATCTGGGGGGTCCTGGGGGGTCCCGGACCCTGCAGGGCAGAGTTCCAGCTCCCGAATCCCAGGGCAGATTCCCAGGAACTCTTCCCGAAGTGGACGTGTCAGGAGCTTTACACAGCTTGGAACTGGCTCCAGCCCCCCACATCCCTTGGGAGAGCGGCACCGAGGGTGAACCCCAAATATGGGGGGTCCTGAGGGGTTCTGGGGGGTCCCGGACCCTGCAGAGTAGATTCCCAGAAGTGGGAGCAACGAGGGACATGCCAGGAGCTTTACACACAGCTCAGAACGGGTCCCAGCCCCGAAAACCCTTTGGGACAGCAGGACCGAGGGTGAACCCCAAATCTGGGGGGTCCTGGGGTGTCCTGGGGGGTCCTGGGGGGTCCCAAACCCTGCGGGACAGATTCCCAGGAGCCGTTCCCGAAGCAGGAGCAGCGAGGGACGTGCCAGGAGCTTTACACACAGCTTGGAACGGCTCCCAGCCACTGCGACTCCCCTGCTCCACTCTGACCCAGCTAAACCAGTTGCTCCAGTTTAAACCAGTGCCGGGGCTGGGCCGATCTTGTCTCCCCATCCCATCGCCTGCAAGAGGCTTTTCCATCCCTGGGGTTCGGGAAGGGAGGAGCTGCGGTGGCCGGGCTGGGGACGCCGCCCGCGGTGGCTCTGTGGCACCTCTGTCCCCTCCAGAGAGCCCCGGCGGGGCCAGCAGGGGCCACTGCCGGGCTGGTCACCGTGCTGGCCCTGGTGACATCCCTGGTTGGGGTCTCCACCCCAAACAGGGGTCACCGCCGGGCTGGTCACCGTGCTGGCCCTGGTGACATCCCTGGCTGGGGTCTCCAGCCCAGGAGGAGGATGTGGAAGTGGACACTGACCCCCTGCTCGTGGTCACTCTGTCACACAGGGTCCTGTGGTCCTATATGGGCTGAATCCCTGTATGGTCCCATCCCTGTCCCTATATGGCCCAAGTCCTTATATGTTCCTTGTCCCTATATGGGCCAAGTCCCCATATGGTCTGTCCCTGTCCCTTTATGGCCCAAATCCCCATATGGCCCTGGTGCTGTCCCTATATGGCCCAAGTCCCTATATGGTCCCTGTCCCTATATGGCCCAAGTCCCTATATGGTCCTTGTTCCTATATGGCCCAAGTCCCTATATGGCCCTGTCCCTGTCCCTGTATGGCCCAAGTCCCTATATGGTCCCTGACCCTATATGGGCTGAGTCCCTGTGTGGCCCAATCCCTTTATGGCCCAAATCTCTATATGGTCCCTGTCCCCATATGGTCCAAGTCCCTATAATGGCCCTGTCCCCATTCCTTTATGGCCCAAGTCCCTATATAACCCCTGTCCCTATATGGCCCAAATCTCTATATGGCCCAAGTCCCTATATGGTCCTTGTCCCTATATGGCCCAAGTCCCTATAATGGCCCTGTCCCCATTCCTTTATGGCCCAAGTTCCTACATGGCCCCTGTCCCTATATGGCCCCTGTCCCTGTATGGCCCCTGTCCCTATATGGTCCCTGTCCCTATATGGCCCCAGTCCCTATATAACCCTGTCCCTATATGGTCCCTGTCTCTATATGGCCCAAATCTCTATATGGTCCCATCCCTGTTCCTATACGGTCCAAGTCCCCTCCACGGTCCCAGTCCCTCCATGGTCCCAGTCTCAGCCCCTTTATGGTCCCCTCCTGTCCCCGCTGGTGTCCCCAAGGCCGGCTCACCCCCCCCCCCCCACCAATGGGGACAGTCCCGATGGGAATCCCAGGGTGACAAACCCCCTGGATGTCCCTTCCCACCACCCCCTGCCCATGGGGGACAGTCCCGATGGGCACCCCAGGGTGACAAACCCCCTGGATGTCCCTTGCCCATGGGGACAGTCCCGATGGGCACCCCAGGGTGACAAACCCCCTGGATGTCCCTTCCCATCCCGCTGCCCCTTCCTCAGCCCGAATTCCAGGCTCAGGAGTCACGGAGGGCCCGCCTGGCTCCGGGGCCGCTGATTCACCCCAAACCTGTCCCCGCTCCCGGCCCTGACTCACCCGGCCTTTCCCAAGAGGCCACCCCCGCTGTCCTGACGTGGGGCTCGGGGACCGTCCCGGCCCCGTGTCCCCTCCCGTCCTGCCGGGGCCGGATGGGGCTGCAGGAAACCAATTCCTGCCCCGTGAGCTGGAGTGACGGAGCGGGGTGGGGACAGGGCCACCCCCGCGCCCCTGGGAGCCTCCCTGTGCCCGTCAGTGTCACAGGGCTCAGCACAGCCCGGGGACAGTGACATTGTACCGGGGACACCGCTGTCCTCAGCCCCCAAAACACCCCTGGGGCTTGGGGACCCCAAATTCCTGAGCGTTGCCTTGGGGGGCTGCAGCCTCCTGTTTGTCACACTCCAGGGTGAGGCTGGGGACATTGGGGGGGCTGCAGCCTCGCTGTTTGTCACCCAGGTTGGGGACATTGGGGACAGTCCTGAGACGGACAATTGTGACATTGTACTGGGGACACCGCTGTCCTCGGTCCCCAAAACACCCCTGGGGCTTGGGGACCCCCCAAATTCCTGAGTGCTGCTTTGTGGGGCTGCAGCTGGTTGGGGACATTGGGGACAGTCCTGAGGTGGACAATTGTGACATTGTACTGGGGACAACCGCTGTCCTCGGTCCCCAAAACACTCCTGGGGCTTGGGGACACCAAATTCCCCCGTTTTGCCCTGGGGGGCTGCAGCCAGGTTGGGGGACATTGGGGGACAGTCATTTGTCACCCAGGTTGGGGACATTGGGGGACACTGGGGACAGTCCTGAGGCTGAGGGTCCCCTCGAGGCGTGGGGCACAATTTGGGGTCCCCGTGGGAATGGGGCTGCCATGTTATAAATACCCACTGATTAAAGGGGAGGGCTCGGGCCGTTCCAACCCCCTAATTAATTGGGATTAATTAATTTTTTACAGAGCCCACTATTAATAGGGATGAATGTCAGCGGGCGGCTGAGTCACAACTCTCACTCGGTGCGGGCCCAGCCGGGCCCTGGCTCGGTGACACCGCCGGGGATGTCACCGGGGATGTCACCGCGGCTCTGGGGTCACCTCCTTGTTCCCAACCCTGCAGGGAAGGACCTGGCGGTGGCACCGGCCCTGCACACCCGGAGTGGGGCTCAAAGTTCGGATTCAATCCCCTCCGAGGTGTTTTTCCACCCAAACCCAGCCCGGTGCCGGGAGTGTTTCCGTGCGCGGTCCCGGCGATGCCCCAGCCCCGGGGATTCTGTCCCCCTCCTGTCCTCTCCTGTCCCCACCGGGGCTCCCCGTGCGGCGCCCGCCGAGGCCGCGGCCGCTCCAGGCCGAGCTTGGTCCGGTGCCCGGGCGGGGAGGGAGCAGAGGACGGAGGGACGGACGGACCGACGGACGGGCGGTGACTGCGCGTCCGTCCGGCCGCATCAGGAAACCCAACACCGGCGCGACCCGGGGGGGGACACACAAAGGCTGCGCTGTCCCCTCCCGCGGCGCGGCTATAAAACCTCCTGAAAAACGCCCCAAAAGTGCCCCAAACTCCTCCGAACCTCCCGCGGGCAGCGAGGGGTGAGTGCGGCCTCCCCGCAGCTCCGCTGGGGACCCCCGATGTCCCCGCGTCACCGCCGGGGTCCTGCACAAACCCCGGGACCCTCCCCTGGGACATCTCCCCACCCTTCTGGGCTCCTGTCCCTGCAGCCCCGTGTCCGGTGCCATGGCCGAGCCTCCCGAGCGCCCCGAACGGACCGAACCGAGCGATGCGCCCGAGCTGACCGAGCTGGAAGCGGCCATCGAGCGCACTCGTCACCGTCTTTGTCACCTTCGCCGCCAAGGAGGGCAGGAAGGGCACGCTGAGCACCGGGGAGTTTCAAGGAGCTGGTGCGGCTCCAGCTGCCCAACATGATGAAGGTGAGGGGGGCAGCGGCAGCACCGAAGGGTCCCCCTGGAGTCCCCCTGAACCTCGGGGCTGCTCCCGGTCTTCTGGGGGTCCCCCTCGGGGCTGCTCCCGGTCCCCCGAGGGTCTCCCTGAACCGCGGGGCTGCTCCTGATCCACCGGGGGTCCCCCCTGAGCCGGTGCCCCGGGGGTCTCCCTGAACCACGGGGCTGCTCCTGGTCCCCCAGATGTTCTCGCAGGGGTGCTCCCGGTCCCCCTGAATCGTGGGGCTGCTCCCGGTCCTCCGGGGGTCCCCCTCGGGGCTGCTCCCGGTAACCCGGCGGTCCCCCTGAACCGGTGGCCCGGGGGTCCCCCCTTTACCATGGGGCTGCTCCCAATGCACCGGGGGTCCCTCTGAACCGGGGGCTGCTCTGATCCCCCGGGGGTCCCCCTGAACCGGTGCCCCGGGGGGTCTCCCTGAACCGAGAGGCTGCTCCCAATGCCCCCGGGAGTCCCTCTGAACCGGGGGCTGCTCTGATCGGTGCCCCGGGGGTCCCTCTGAACCGGGGGCTGCTCTGATCGGTGCCCCCGGGGGTCCCTCTGAACCGGGGGCTGCTCTGATCGGTGCCCCGGGGGTCTCCCCTGAACCGCGGGGCTGCTCCCGGGGGTCCCCCGGGCCTGGCGGTCCCCGCTCCCCCTCGTGCCCATCCCGGTTTCTGGGGGCTGCAAGCGGCCGAGCCGCCCCTCCCGTGTGCCCCCCCCCCCGGCAGGACGTGCCCCTCCCTGGAGGAGAAGATGAGCGAGCTGGACGTGAACAACGACGAGGAGCTGAGATTTGGGGAGTTCTGGCGGCTGATCGGGGAGCTGGCCAAGGCCGTGCGCAGGGACAAGGCGGCCAAGAAGTGACGGGGCCTCTGAAATAAAAAAAGGTTTCCCTGAGCCTGAGCATCGCTGCTGTTCTTGCTGGGGGGCTCCTGATCTCCTGGTTTGAGCCCCCACCTCGCCGTGGGGATTGGGGTCACCCCGTGACGGACGGGGCCGTTCCCAAATGGCGCTCTGGCTTTTGGGGTGCCCCACAAACACCTTCCTGCCGCGCTGGGGGGTGCGTGGGGGGCTGTGGCCGGGGTGGGGCTCGGGAGATCCCCGGCAAGCGATGCCACGGTGGTCACGGTGGCCACCAGCTCCTCCGCAGGGTCTCGGGTGGCACAGGGGGCACATCCCCCGCTGGGGGATATCCCGAATATTCAGCCCCCGGTCCGGCGCCGCCGGGGCCGGTGGGATCCGGTCCGGGCTCGCCGCGCCGTTCCCACGCGGTGCCGGCCCCGCCGGGACCGGGAACCGCCGGTGTGGCCGGGAAGGAGGCGTTTCCCGGCCCCAACGCTGGCGCCGGGCCAGGCTCCCAAATCGCCGCCTCGCACCGCGGAGCTCCCACTCACACCTGGCCCGGTATAAAACCCCGGCCCGCCGCAGCCCGCGCACACCCGGGACAGCCCGAGCTGCAGGTAAGCGGGACGGGACGGGACGGGACGGGGGGGGTTCGGTGCCCCGGGCCCCTCCGCTCCCACGCCGGGCTCTGCCGCGACTCGCGAGGACGCCGGGGACGTGTCCCGGCAGCTCCGGAGCCGCATCCCGGGGCTCCTTCCGCGACCAGGAGGAGTCCTGGCGCTGGAACGGGGCGAGCTCCCCCAGAACCGGAGCTGAGCTTGGATTCCTTCCCCCGCCAGCTCCCCCGGAGAGACCCCCGAGAGACCCCCGAGAGAGCCCGAGGAGAGCGAGCAGCACGATGGGCCAGTGCAACTGCCGCAAGAAGCGCAAGGTCCGGGGGGGACCCCCGGAGGGGTGGGGGTGACACCGGGGATCACCGGGGTTTACCGGGGCACCGGGACCCCTGGACGGGCGGGGGTGACACCGGGGATCACCGGGACACGGCGGCACGGGGGGTGACACCGGAGATCACCGGGACACCGCGGCACCGGGGGTGGCACCGGGTGATGCCCCCCGGGCACGGAGCAGGAGCTGCTCGGGCTTTGGGGGAGCGGGGCAGCTCCGGGGTTGAGCCTCTCCGAGGATTGCCCCGGCCGGCAGCAGAGCTCCCGCTCCGCTCGGTTTCCAACCGGGAGGTGCCCACCCCGCCCCTGGCGCCGCTGGAGGATTTGGGGGCACCGGGCTGAGGCTTCGCAGGGTGCCCGGTGGGCATCACCGGCTGTGGTTTCGCGG